>ML407975.1:52298-90883 GCA_005239525.1 Nicotiana knightiana | reverse complement strand
TCTTTAAGTTAGTTGTCTATTTAATCTTTTGATTTACTATTTTAGATTAATTCTAGTTAAATATTTGTTTGAGTTTAGTTTAGTGGATAGTTAATCACAAGTCCCTGTGGGTACGATATCTGGACTTCAATTCCTATATTACTTGTCGACCACGTACACTTGCGTGTGCATTGGGAAATCAACCAACAATAACTCTTTTTTAAGTATTTATATAAGAAGAAATATTTATTTGGGCTCGAGATAATCAAACCCTTGGGTCCGGATGGGGTGAGAAGATGATCTCGAACCCTAAGTGTATTGTCCCTTAGGATCCTTTTTAAGTCGCCTTGTCATGGCCTCTAAGAGATGGCTATTATTTTCCCTTTTCGACATAAAATACTAAGTAAAAATTTCTTTATGTTTATGCCTTGGCATGCATTTTTTACCCATTAGGTTTTTTGAGGGTTTAGTGTCGATCGGACGCCTTTGTTTTTAGTGCCTTAGCACAAGTTTGTATGTAACTAATTCGATACCTATTGAGGTTTCTTGAGGGCTAATTTTATCGAAATTCTTTGATTATTTTGCCGAGGGTGGCCTTTATTTAACCTGTTTTTCAAAGTATTTGAAGGCCTGTTTTTATTGCGGAATTCGGACGTCCCCGAGCCGCGTTATTTCGACCGTAGCCTTTAGTATGGCCATAGTCTTCGGGTGTGCCTCTTGGGCTTGTTTCCCCATAACATTTAGAACTTGCTCGAAATGTTGATCCCCAAGTGCGATGACCTTGACCTTTACGTCGGGGGATACCTCTTTGAGGTCTTACGAATTTGAGTTTAGTCAGCTCGAATGTGCTGACTGTCGTTGACAGTCCTCGAGTATTCGAGGTATATTTGTGTTCTGGCTCTTGAGTCATTTCTCACAGAGAATCATAAGTATGGAGCTCGTATTGTAGAAAATTTCTTCGAGACACAAAATGTTCAATATAGAAAGAATGCTTCTTTGAATAATTCATACATGCATTCATGTTTTGCCATCGGGACTCGGCTATTCTATATGGACACTGTTCGTCTGAATTTTTAGACCATTACAAAGTTTTCCTATCGAGGTCATCTTTGGCATGAAGTATTTTTCTCGAAAATATAGCCTCCAAGGGTGATCCCCCCACTTTTCGAGGTAGATTGAAAAGAAGCCTTGGATACTGTTGAATTCCCCTTATATAGCACATAGTTTTTGCCTCGTTAAAAATCTCGCCGGGATAATCCATTTGGCATAAAACCCGATATGAGGAAAATAGAATGCAACACGTGCTTTAAAACCTAAGATCTTGTATAAGGGTGTCCTCGATGTCTTCGATCGAACATATGCAATGAGTTAGTCTTGAATACAAATGCAAAAAAGGAAAAAGTCATACCTCAACAATAATATCGTTTGAGTAGTGATACATTCTGATTGCTTGGAAATTGTTTTCCCTCCATCTTTCCCAGTTTGTAAGATCCCTTTCTTATGATACCAATAACTTGATATGGACCTTCCAAATGCGGTCCTACTTTCTCCTCGTTTGGGTGTCGAGTATTCAAGGCGACTTTCCTTAGAACTAAGTCCCCGATCCCGAAATGGCGAAGGTTAGCTCCTTTATTATAATATCACTCGATTCTTTGCCTATGTGCGGCCATCCGAACAAGCGCAGATTCTCATTTTTCATCCAAGAACTCGAGGCTAGTGTTCATAGCCTCGTGATTCGATTCTTCCGTTGCATGCCAAAATATGGTTCTAGGTTCTCCTACCTCGACTAAGATTAAGGCCTCAGAGCCATATACCAAGGAGAACAGATTTGCCCCCGTGCTGGACTTTGATGTCGTTCGGTATGCCCAAAGGACCTCGGGCAGAACCTTTCTCCATTTCCCCTTAGCGTCACTCAACCTTTTCTTCTAGTTTTGGAAAATAGTCTTGTTCGTGGATTCGGCCTATCTGTTTGCGCTTGGGTGATATGGTGTCGATAAGATCCTTTTTATTTTGTGTTCTTCGGGGAACTTTATTACCTTGCTACTGATGAATTGCTTCCCGTTATCGCATATGATTTTAGCGGGTATCCCGAACTGACACAGGATGTGATCCCATACAAAGTCTATGACCTTTTTTTCTCTTACTTTCTCGAAGGCCTATGCTTCCACGCATTTAGAGAAGTAGTCAGTCATAAACAAAATGAATTTAGCTTTACCTGGTGCCGTTGGTAGGGGGCCGATGATGTCCCTCCCCCATTTCATGAATGACCACGAGGATAGTACTGAATGGAGTTATTCTCCGTGCTGATGGATCATTGGTTCAAACCTTTGGCATTTATCGCATTTTCGAACAAACTCCTTAGTGTCTTTTTCCATGCTATCCCATTAGTACCCAGCTCTAATAATTTTGTGAATCAAAGAGTCAGCGCTGGAATGGTTCCCACAAGTACCTTCGTGGATTTCTTGCAGAACATAATCGATGTCCCCCGGTCCTAAGCATACCGCCAATGGTCCATCGAAAGTCCTCCTGTACAACGTTCCATCTTCATCCAATGTGAATCGGGCTGCTTAAGCTTGTGGGGCCCTCGATTCTTTAGGGTCCGAAGTGAGCTTTTCGTTCTTTAAATGTTGAACATATTTATCCCTCCAATCCCAAGTCAAGCTTTTGGACTTTATCTCGGTGTGACCCTCCTCGACCACAGATCATGATAATTGGACGATAGTTCCCGGGACTATATCGACTTCTTTGACCGATGACCCCAAATTTACAAGTGCAATCGGCCTCACCGTTTTGTTCTCGAGGAACGCGATCTAGGGTCCACTCCTCGAAGCGGTGCAATGTCTCCAGTAACTTTTCCAAATACCTTTGCATCATATATTTTTGAACCTCGAAGATTTTGTTCACTTGGTTCACCACCAACACAGAGTCACGCTTGGCCTCGATGACCTCCGTCCCTAGGCTTTTAGCTAATTCGAGACCTGCAATCATGGCCTCGTTCTCGGCCTCATTGCAAGTCAACCAGTGAGTTTTGATAGATTTTCTAATAGTGCTACTCGTAGGCGGTTTTAAGACAATGCCGAGCCCAAACCCTTTCACATTCGAGGCTCCGTTCGTGAAGAGGGTCCATACCCCCAATGACGTACCCGATTTTAGTAGAAGTTCTTTCTCCACTTCGGGTACGAGGGATGGCATAAAATGCGCCACGAAGTCAGCTAAGATTTGAGACTTGATGGCCGTTCAGGGTTGATATTCAATATCGTACTTGCCAATTTCGATGGCCCATTTTTCTAATCGGCCCGATAACTCGGGCTTGTGCAAAAATTTCGGAGAGGATAAGTGGTTAACACACATATGGGGTGACACTGAAAATATGGCTTTAATTTTCTAGATGCGCTTATTAATGCAAGTGCTAACTTCTCTAAGTGTGGATACCTAGTTTCAGCATTTTCTAAGGTTCGACTTACATAATAAACAGGAAATTGTGTACTTTGCTCTTCTGAAACTAGTACGCCACTTACCGCTACTTCGGGCACAACCAAGTATAAGTGTAGATTTTCATCCACCTTTAGAGTGTGGAAAAGGGGTGGTCTCGATAAGTACCGCTTTAATTCCTCTAATGCTTGTTCTGGGGTCCATACGAAATCATTTTTCTTTTTTAGTAAGGAGAAGAATCTGTGATTCCAATCTAAGTACCTCGAGATGAATCAGCCAAAGCAGTTATCCGTCCAGTTAGCCGTTGTACGGCTTTTACACTGTCCACAACAGTGATGTCTTCGATGGCTTTAATTTTATCGTGGTTTATCTCGATCCCCCTATTCGACGCAATGAAGCCAAGGAGTTTGCCCGAACTGACCCTGAAAGCACATTTCTCGGGGTTAAGTTTCATATTGTAGTTTCTTAAAATCTCGAACGTTACATACAAATGAGCCAAATGGTCCTCTCTGCACATGGACTTAACTAACATGTCATTAATATAAACTTCCATTGATTTACCTATTTTTTCTTCGAACATCTTATTTACTAGGCGTTGGTAAGTAGCTCCTGTCTTTTTTAGTCTGAAATGAATTACATTGTAACAATACGTTCCATACTTGGTGATAAATGAGGTCTTTTCATGGTCCCCCGGGTTCATCTGAGTTTGATTGTACCCGGAATAGGCATCGAGAAAGGTAAGGATCTCGTGGCCATCCATGGCGTCGATCATACGATCGATGTTAGGCAGTGAAAAAGAGTCTTTAGGACATGCCTTGTTCAAATCCTTGTAATCCACACACATTCTAAGTTTGTTCCCTTTTTTAGGGACTACGACTAAATTGGCTAACCATTCAGTGTATTTTACTTCCCTAATGGACCCTACTTTCATAAGTTTAGTTACCTCGTCCTTTATGAATGCATGTTTTACCTCGGACTAGGGCCTTCTCTTTTGCTTCACTGGTTTAAACCTGGGGTCGAGACTTAGCCGATATGCTATTATATCCGGTGGGATCTCTGTCATGTCTAATTGGGACTAAGCAAAGCAATCTATGTTATTGATAAGGAATTGAATGCGTTTTTTCCTGAGTTTGGGGGTTAATCCTGTTCCCATGTATACCTTCCATTGGGGAAGATGCTCGATCAGTATCACCTGTTCTAGCTCCTCGATTGTTGACTTGGTTGCATCTGATTCCTCGGGAACAATGAAAGTTCAAGGGGTAAGGAAATCCTCTTCTTCTTCTTTGATAACCTATTCCTATGACTCGATCGAGGCTGGGGACGGTGATTGCTATTTATCCATCTGCTTGTCTTTGATGTTCGATTTTCCTGAGGTCGAAGGTGCTGGCATCGGCATCACCTCGTTGACTGCAAAAATTTCCTTTGCTGCGTGTTGTTCCCCATATACTATTTTCACACCATCTATTGTTGGAAACTTCATCATTTTATGAAGGGTTGACGGTACCGCCCTCATGTTATGGATCCACAGCGTTCCGAGCAGCGCATTGTACCTCATGTCACCTTTGATAACATGAAATTTTGTGTCTTGGATGGTCCCAACTACCTTCACTAGTAGGATTATCTCTCCCTTTGTTGTTTCACTAGCCATGTTGAAGCCGTTTAGGACTTAAGATGCAAGTACAATTTGATCTAGCAGTCTGAGATGCTCTATGACCCTCGGCCTGATTATGTTTGTTGAGCTACCTGGATCCACAAGAACACGTTTAACCTTACTTTGACTTAGCAAAATAGAAATTACCAGGGAATCATTGTGAGGCTAAGAGAGGCCTTCTCTCCTCGTCATTGAATATAAGGGTGCCTTCGGGCATGTAGTCTCAGGTCCATTTCTCCCTTGTAATCGGTACTTTGGTGCATTTGAAGACAAGTCCTTGTGGGATGTCGACCCCACCGACGATCATGTGGATAACATGCTGAGGTTCCTCTTGCTCATTATTTCGATTGGCGTCTCTTTCCTTGAAGTGATTTTGGCTCTATCATTGAGGAATTATCGAAGGTGGCCTTGGTTAAACAATCGAGCTACCTCCTCTAGTAATTGTCTACAGTCTTTGGTCCTATGGCCATGTGTGCCATGGTATTTGAAAATCAAGTTAGAATTCCTTAGAGAAGGGTCAGTTTGTATAGGTCTAGGCCACCTAGTGTCTTTAATCCTTCCAATGGATGAAACGATACCCGAGGCATCGATGCTGAAGTTGTACTCTAATAATCGAGGTGCTTCTATGGGATTGGTATGCTTGTTAAATCCATTCTTAATCATGAGTCCCCGAGTATTTTGCCTCCGATCAATTCTTCAATCATATCGGGATGAATTTCTCCATTAGATAAAGTTTCCCCAAACTTTTTCAAAAAAAAACGGACTCGATCTCATCGTCCTCTAAGTCATTTCCCTTTATGTCGCACGTGTATGTAGTGATATGTTCATTAGGATCGGTGGTTCCATTGTACTTCGATATATCCGGTATTCGAAACTTCTTTGGAATGGGCGTCGGGGCCGCGCCCTGAGGGAAAGGCTTCTGTACGAACTTTTTGAATCCACACCCTTTAAGATCGGGGGTGCCCCTTGTATTTGATCGACTTGGGAGTTGTATGTCTCCACCTCTCTGCGAACTAACATCGACTGGTTCTGCAATCGGCACTTCCCCGGGGTTAAGCGGCGGTAAACCAGTTCATGGAGCAACTATATTATCGTTTTCCCCATAAAATCCGAGACTATCATTGCCGTGTGCGGGAGCGTTTTGTGAGTTTGACATGTTTTAACCTGAAAATAAAGAATCTTTGACAAGAACAAGTGTGAAAATAATGTGTGTTATCAAAATCAGCACTGAAACAATCATTATTATCTTTAGGCCCCACAGTGGGCGCCAAATTGTTTACCCTAAAATCTGAGTAACAACTAAATTTGTGTTGAGGTCTTAAACATGCGTGATTTAGTCCAATACTAACTGACAACCGAGAAGACAAACATATAAATTAAAAGTGTAAGCTAGATCAAACCAGTGTGCGAGCAAGTCCTGACCTCGAGCTATAATGACCTCGAGATATATTAAAGAGAACAGTAAAGTAAGAACAATAAGGTTAAGAGACAATTCTGGTGACTGATGAGCAAGAAAGTAAGTGTGTATATTCTTTACCAATGATTGATGCCCTTACAAATGAGTGAGCCTCCCCTTTATATAATAGGGGGGTCCTAAATAAGGTACATATCTATTTTTAGTAAGGAATCTAATTTGCCAGATGTCTAACCGCCTAGTACGAATTCGTACAAATTCATTCTGGAATATATGCCTTGATCTTTGTGCCACTGCAGGAATCTTGTTTTTTGTGTTACAAATCCATAACGACATTATCTCGGGGTTACTCATATTCGGCCTCGATATTCATAGTGTACTTTGATCTTCGAGCCTTGCACTCCATCATCAGGCTCGAGCTCGGTCCATCAGGCTCGATCATGGTCCATCCTGAACTCGGGCTAGAAACGACTCCTCGAGCCCATGAAATCGGGCATACTTGATTTCGACCGTATAGAATAAGAAAAATAGATATCTCCCATCAGGTTTAGATTCATAACACTAATTTTCCTTTTGGTGTATGATAATACGCATATTTTTCTTATAGTAATTTTTTAAACTTATTTATTATTAATTTTAAAAATCATACTGTGACTAATTTGTCATTTCTTAATTAGAAGTAAAAGTATTTTGGGACAACGTAGAAGAGTGTAAGAGCAAGAAGAATTCTCTGGAAGGTGCAGGGTGAATGGCTAGCTTTATGGAGGATAATTCTTTTGCGTACGTGGTGTTATGAGAGCTAGAATAATTTCTTTCGTTAAAGAATTTAAGCCCTATTATTTTTGCTCTATGAGTTTCTGGTATAATTCTTCTAGAATTATATAAATTTAAATGAAATCTAAGTTCCAGCAATAACTTGATTTTCACCACGAACAAAGTTGTGAATTTTTTAGATTACGAGAAGTAGAACTATTGGGCAGAATTAAATATAGTGTTTGAAGTATAAGTAGGTATATAAACAAATACTACGTAAATTGTGATGACCCAATCGTGTCGTCAAATTTAAAACAAAGCGATCGTCACAATATGTATACTCCCTTCTTTTCGTATGTGAATCTATTTTCTTTTTGGTCAGTTCCAATGAGGATGATTCCTTTTTAAATTTGGAAATAATTTAGCTTAAACTTTCAATTCTACCCTTAATAAGAATCTGTTATAACCACACAAATACTCTGGATCTCTTTTTCACTTGTTTAAGACCACAAATTCAAAATATTTTCATTTTTTCTTAAATTTTGTGTCTAGTCAAAGAAATTCACATAAATTGAAATAGAGGGAGTAAAAAGTATCCAAGTCAGAATCCACAAGAATAAATTGTGATGGTAATTATGCCTAATAATCTGTTTGGCCAGGGTTTTTTATTTTTGCCAAAGAAGTTTATTTTTAATTAGAAATTCTCTGTTTCAAAGTTAAGGTATTTGGCCAAGATTTTAGAAGGAAAAAAGTTTTTGAATCGAAACATAAGTTGTTTTCTGAGAAGCTAGAAAAAGTAGATTCTTTCCAGAAGTACTTTTTTGAAAATAATTTTTGACAAAATGTAACGACCCGACCGGTCGTTGTATTTTCTAGATCGATATTCCCCTAATTAGGACTCCTCCTATGTTCTTTATTTTTTATGACTTGCGAGGATGGCTAGTTCGGGTTTGGAAGGGTTCAGATTGAAATTGGAACACATAGTTCCTTAATATGGGCTAAAAATGGTTAAGTTTGATTCTAGTCAATGTTTTGAGAAACAACCTCGGAACCGGGATTTGACTGTCCCAGTCGGATCATATGATGATTTTTGACTTCGGTGTATGTTCGGATCGGGTTTTGAATGGTCTGGGAGTGTTTCAGCGCTTAATGTTGCAAGTTGGAGCATTGAAGGTTTTCAAGTTCTTTGAGTTTTGTTTGAAGAAGATTTTGGTGTTATCGAGGTCTGTTTGGGGTTCCGGGCCTGGAAATAATTCCGTATGGTGATTTATGACTTGCACGAAAAATTTGGTGTCATTCCGAGTAGTCTAAGTATGATTCGGCGCATTCGGAATAAGGTAGAAGAACTTGAAGTTCATGAGTTGATTTGATTTGGTTTGGGTTGCAATTCTTAATTTTGATGTTGTTTTAGGTGTTCTGAAGGGTGGTAAGAGTCCTTCTCATGATTACGAACTTGTTGGTATGTTTCAGCGAGGCCCGGGGGGGCCTATGGTGCTATTCGCACGATGTGCGAAACATGGTTGAGCTTGGAAGGACGACTGAAGTAGCAGAAGTTCTGATGCAATCGCATCTGCGAAGAATCTATCGCAGGTGCGAGCTCGCAGAAGTGAGCTATTGACAGTAGAAGCGGCCTGCATGGACTTGCCAGTAGCACCAGAAGCGGATCAGGAACCACACTTGCGAACTTGCAGGTGCGAGGAAGTCGATACTAGAAGCGGAAGGGGACCAACCAGCCTGGGTTCGCATGTGCGACGCATTCGCCACAGAAGCGGGCGCGCAGAAGCAAGGCTTCTCCTGCAAATGAAAGAATGGCAGAAGTGGGCATGGTCTGCACCTGCGATGATTTTGTTCGCAGAAGCGGAGCTGCAGGTGCGATAGTGCGATTGCAAGTGGGAAATCCCCTAAAGGCAGTGAGGTTATTTAATGTCGGGACTTAGGTTATTTTGGTTCATTTCTTGCACTTCTTGGACGATTTTAGAGCTCTTTGAAGAGGGGTTTTCACCTAGCACTTTGGGGTAAGTAATTTCTATATAAGATGAGTTTAATATATCCATTTTGGATAGATTCTTAACACATAAATTGTAAAAATTGTGGGTTTAGTTGAGAAACCTAGGTTTTGATAAAAATGTGATTTAACCAGGAAAATAATTATAGAATTGGGTGAAAATTATATAATTGAGTTTGTGATGTTATGGGGTAATAATTATCTTCGAAAATTTTAAGAATCCGGACACGTGGGTCGGCGGTGAATTTTTGAGATCTTCCAATTTGGGTTGGGTAATTACTCTAATAATTAAATTATGAACTTGTATGTATATATTGATTAATTTATATAATATTTGGCTAGTTTCGGGTTGTTTGTCACCATGTAGAGGATTTAGAGCGGATTTATGGACTGGAAGTGAGCTTTGAGACGAGGTAAGTCTCTTGCCTAACCTTGTAAGAGGGAACTAATCCCCTTAGGTGTATCTTATTTTGTATTACTTGTGTGAGGACCTACGTACGCACTAGATGACGAGAGTCCGTGCGTAGCTATATTCCATTATATGTTCAGGTATTCTTAGACCCACATCATGCCTTAATTGTACCATTGTATTTATTATGCATATTTAATTTTTTTGAATAGAGATGAGGCTATGGGTTTTAAATTTAAAAATTTTAAAATTTATATTTTTTACTTTTGGGAAAAATTGAGGAAATACATAATAACTCTGAGAAATCCATGTACTCTCATATCGCAAGTACTTATGCGAGCGAGGTAAACTTCTCTACTCTCATGGGAGCGGGTAGTTTACCTCAGCAGTATAACAGATGCATCCATGGTTCGTGTCATTCGACCCTAGGCAATGCACACAGTATTTCGGATCGGTCCATATGACATCGACATAAATCGTGTGTGATAATACTCGGAGTTCGATTCTGATATTATTTTATGGCTTAAAAGTTATAATTTATTTAATGACTGAAATTGATTTGAAACTAGTAAGTGTGAGTTGGAGACTTTGGAATTCATTATTACTTAAAGAATTATTTATTCACTGCCTGCTTTTGTGTTATTATTTTTATTTACATATTCCATGCCTATTTAGAATTTCTGTATTTTATTTGCTGGCTCACAGTAAGTGTCGATGTTGACCCCTAGTCACTACTTCTTCTAGGTTAGACTGGATACTTACTGGGTGCATGATGAGCATAAAACTCGTGTATAAAACTTAGGCTCGCTATTCAAATATAGTATAGTATTAAATGGTCTCCACAAGGATTTATTTAGATAATGTTCTAATAAATCTTCAGCTTAACACTATCGAGGATAATAAACCTTTGATTAATGTTATTATCAACTAATAATAAAAAATAAGATTATCTATTGTGAGAAAATAATAAAACTCTAATGACCGAGTAGAAACAATTGAAATTCAAGGTGAGAAGTAAGTGTTGTGACAAGATATGTGATCAACAATTATTTTGGGTAATTCTGTACTAAGTTCACTCTTACCTTCTATTGACTCCTTCGATTTCAAGAGATGATTAAGCTAATCATAGGATTCAAATTCTTCTTCCGAATGAATTAGAGTTCCATTAACCAAATTAATAACATGTCATATGAACATAAGCCAAAATACAGTGAATGAATGATCTTTCGAAGAACGTCTCTCGACTATTTCTCTAAATTGGATCAATTGATAAATCGCTAAACTCTTTCGATTACTTATGAGAGGCATAAAATGAACCCAAACAAGATAAGACAATGTGAATTGAAGCAACACTTCTCTTTTGATTAAAGTAAAACCACAATTGACCTTGCAATTCGATTAATAACTCATTCAGCGAATTCAGGTAACTAACATAGAGTAAAACCCAAACAATAGTCAAATCACAATATCTGTCAATAACCCTAAGAAATATTACTGCATAGTGGAGAAGTTGTTTATCATAAGAGTATTATAATAAAAATAAGACATTACAATTCCTAAAATCAAACAACCTTCCGTATTAAATGAATAGGATGAAGTATTTTAAGTCTTCATTGTTTCCTTGCCTTCTTCTCTCAAAAATATGCTCCAAAATTTGAGATACTTTATTTTGAGACGAGCTAGGCTTGATATAGGTCAAAAAGAGTCACCTCCAAATTTACCAAAATAGACCTGGGTAAAGTTCCCGGAAACGGACGTGCGCGGCCGTGTAACTGGAGGTGTGACTGCACTCATGGCCGCGTATGTCTTGCAAAATACTATGTCACTTGCGCGGTCGTGTGCGTGCTGGGGGTCTCTCATGCTCGGTCATGCATCTGATTTTCACTCATGCTCAACTCTTTTTCCTCCCACTAAGTGAACTATTCATCCATTGATCTCCAAATACGATCCCGACTTAATTCCTTGGGCTTTTACTCAGAATTCAAAGCTCCAAATAGCTCGAATTAGCTACATAAGTCGAAATCGCTCCTACAAGGCATAAAAACGCACTAAGTGCAAAATAATACCAAATTAACCTCAAACAAAAATAAAGTACAATGAATTAGAGTGCAATAAAATGACTAAAACATGAGATTATAGCCTACCATCAACAACTCACACTTAAACCATTGCTCGTCCTCGAGCAATCAAACTACACTTCATCTAGACAAGACCTTTTTTTGACAACTCTCATAAGTCATCACCCAAAGATTATTTAAAACTTATTAAGCACAATGCCACATCATCTTTGCCTCAAAATTTGACTCTAAAGCACCACGCATTCCTATAACCCATTCACTTACTTTAACATAGAGGTCAAAGACATTACCTTTCCATTGTGAATCAATTGCCCTCACACAACAATAGAGAGTAGTTCCACACACAATAAAATTTAAGAACAATTAGGAACTCAAGATAAAAAGATTTCACTCACTCCCAAAAAGAACATTCATATGCCACAATATACGTACCATAGGCTTGCTCGTACTTTAATACTCTACTAATTAAGCCCATTCAGTCAAGGATCATGTAGGACTTTAACTGTTTGTCATGTAGGCTGCGGGATGAGTAGGATGCATTTGGATATAAGAGTGACTACACCTCCCTACGCACTTTAATACATACACTTAATCATTCAAAACCCCCCGCCTTCACATCAATATACATGAACTCCCTACTTCATTAAGCATAATTACATCAATTAACTACTATCAAGGACCATTTTTCTCAATCAAACACTTATTTCTTCCATTCTTTTTCAACTCAAGTGGCTTTTACTTTGTTGAAATAGTGCACCCTTCTACTTCGTTAAATAGTTCCACTCAAAAGCCAAAGCAACCACCCCACACCTCAACTTTCACAAACTTCATAACAAATTCTAGTGCTCACGAGAGGTACAAGATTCAAATAGATGGTCAATTCAAACAACGGGTGAAGATACTAATGTAGTTGACAAAGAAACAAGATTACAGGCTCAACGGGGTTGACTAAGATACATAACAATTAGGTGAGTAAAAGCATATAACTTTCTCAACAAAGAAACGCCTATATCACTTCCAAGACTGAATAAAACTACTATTTCGCTTCGCACACACAAGTGACAAGTTCTAGATATCAATGAAATGCATAGAATATACAAAACTCGCACACACATGGCACTTAACTCATTCAGGACTGGACTATCAAGACACTCTAGTCACAATAGTTAAGCAAAGTCAAGATCATACTATTTAAGGTACTTATACAAGAGTCACAAACTGAGCCTTCCGAAAGAGAATCCAGTACTTCTTGGTCGTGAATATCTGAACCGGTTGTCTGTTGTTCAAGAATTCGAGTCCGGATAAAGATCAAAGATCTTGAGCGACCGATCCGGCAGAACAACTCAAAAGATAAAGATCACAAATTGCGAATACTAATTTGTTAAGAATTAATCGGATTGAGGCTTTTTACCACTATGTTAATATAGAGGAGCACTTGCCATTCGTTGGTTATTAGCGGGATCCCGAAAACGTCCGGGTCGAAATATGGCTTTCAAATTAAGTTCCGAATTAGTGGATGCTGCGAAAGGGAGTGGCGATGCCCTACTCAAAAAGGAAGAGACTCATAGAATGGCAGAGCTAAAGGTATGGGTCATAATTATTATGGAGAGCCCACATGGCCCAATGATCTCGCCAGTGCTGCCTGTAGGTCGTGATGTGCCTTGAGATGGGCGTCTCCTGTCCCCCTTCCAGTGGGGAACTCGCTCCCCGATCGTCGCTCTGCTGCGTCTGGCCCGTCCTCTAGGAACCTTTGGAAGGAAGGGAGTGTCACAACCTACACGGTTCCCTTTACTCCATAGGGCCTTCCCATCAGTTGCAAGGTTTGTTGGCCCGAAATTGACTTGGCTTCGCCAAAAGGCCTCATCTCTAAAAGCCTGGCTCGCGAGGCGTCCCTCTCGCAGTAGGGTTCCAGCAACCCTAGTCGCCATCTTTATATCGGTTTACTTGTAAGTTTTACTAGGTACGCCTTATATACCGCTTTTGGGCAGGCTTGTTATCCAGGAACTTGTTCAGAAATACCGTAATGAAAGGAACATAGGACTTTGCCGCTAGGTATAGAGTGCCCCTCCACTAAAATGGGCTGGAATGCCTGTATGCCTAATCTATGCAGAGTGGGTGCTCTATCCAGATCTAAACAATCTTATTTTTTTGAACATGAAGAAATAAAGAATCCATTGCACTTATTTTTCTCAAGGAATAATAAATTTAAGAAATATTGCCTTCAATTCAAATCAGAGTTCGAGGTTTCCTACTCCTAAAAAAATAAAACTAACTACACGCGGTTCAAACAAAATCCTTCGAATAAAACTGTGAGAAAAAGAAAAATCATGGGGTAATTATTACACTACCTACAAACAAAAATCGTTTTGTCATTTTTCTTTTGAATTTAACCCCTTAAGAAACCTGTCGATGATATCCATCGTCGGGAAAAATCAAAAATTCCAAAATTTTCTATCTCTACTAACTACAACTAACAAAAAAAAACTAATATACCTACATACAAATATCCCCCACCCCACACATTAAGTTGTGGCATGATAGACAATGAAAATGAAAAGGTGGAGAAAACTTCCCTGATTGAGTCACTCCGTGTCGGAGACGGTGCCGGAGTCCAGATGACAAGCCTGACCAAGTGCCCACACCCATGCCATGATCTTCTTCTCGGAATTTGCACTCTGTGTAGCAAGGGACTCAACCTGAGCTCTCAACTCAGTGACTGAAGTACGCATCCCCTCCATCTCCTACTCTAAAGCGACCATTCTCGTTTCACATCTACCATGTGAAGGTTCTCCAACACCCTGCTCTTGCGGGGGAGAAGCAGCAACATCCTCACCGTAAACTTTCCTTACCTCGTCGGGCGCATCAAACTCCTCACTATCCGCCTCAGAAGCCCCAACAGGTTCCTTCCCAATTACAACTTTATCAGTTCGAAATTTCTGTTCGAGCATGACTTTCCCATCTGTGGCCCTATTTTCTGGTACCCGTGCCTCACGGAATAATCGAGTGACTAGTGAGGGGAAAAATAACCCATACCACTGCACATGGCCGTGAATTATCATCTCATCCTGAATGACTTTAGCAATATCAAAGTCATGGCTAGCGATAAAGCACCTAATCGGAGCAGCCTGGGTACCATTCACCTCGGCAGTGTTGCCTGAAGGCATGAGGCGGTAATTTATTATGTAAAGCCACCATTTCCCCTCAAAAGTTAGTGAAGTAGAGTAAAATTTGTGGTCGTGGATCAACCACACCACCTCCTTCCCAGGCATACAAATTTTTGCAAAGAATGTGAGCCATAGAAATGGTTTCCTGTTATACGCCAAATAGTAGTTATCTGCATCAGGGTCTTCCACGTATTCCGGCAAGTGATAGGCCCTTTGGATAGCCTCTTTTGGAGAAATCCATTCTCTTTTTATGGACTGTACATACATGGTCCTCGTGTTTCAGGAAGTTCGCGTAGAACTCCCGAACAACCAATAAATTTGCTTCGTGAGGTTCTTTGGAGAACACCCTTATTCCTCGCCTGACCAATTCCACATACACTCTAGGTCAGCCATTTTGGAGAGACCCAATATCGATTCCCCTTCTGGTATGGGCTTTTTTCCTGATTTGCTATTAAATCATTGTTGGCCTTCCCATAGGACAAACTTATTCTGATCATAAGGACGAGCAGATGCAGAAGCTTGAGACCTGGACGTTCCCGCTTGACCACTAGTGGAGGCACTCAAATTTTTCTTTTCTTGGAGGGAGCCATTCACTTGAAACAACTAGCCAAATATCAGCAAATAAATCTCTCGGTTAACCAAGAAAGGCTACTCCGACTTCACCCTCACACTAGATCATAAAATTAAACTCTCAACCTCATTGTGTCATTTACACAAACACTTAACATGCACAGATGTTCATAACCCCTCACAAAGAAAATTTTATCCCTAGATGGACTACATACATACACTTTTCATTGCCTAAAAATAATGTTAAGTCTCCATGGTGAAACTCAATCTCCATCCCACAAGAAAAGGAGAACAAAAAACAAAGAAACAAAAAATTGCTACAAACAAACAATGAAAAATAGAAACAGGGGAAAAAGCATCTCACATAGCTGAGGGGCCTTTAGAAAGGAGTGCTCGTGAGGGAGGGGGAGGGAGAAGAGTAGGGAGTGGCTAGGTGGCCTTCTTTTTTTCGTAGAGAGGATACAAAGAGGGGAGGGGGGAGGGTATTGTGTAATAGTAGAGGAAAGGGGAAAAATTAGGAAGGGGTTGAGGGGGGAGGTCCAAAATTAAAAGAATGAGGTACTTACCTTTGTGCGGTCAGGTCATCATGTGCGCGGCCGTGCACATATGGTAGTATAATGGTGCATATGCACGACCTTGTGTGCATTCCACCCTTCAAGTGTGCCACCGTGCATGTACCAGCATAGTCTGACATCCATATGTGCGAGGTACCCTATAAGGTGTGCGGTCGTGCGCGAGTACACTCAGAAGGAGCCTTTTAAACACATCAGTTCCAGCCTTCTGGAACATATATCATCTCGCACCTACCAAGTCATAATATACACTAATTTCTACCTAATCTATGCTAAAAACAAAAAGAAAGAAACAAAAGGGAAAATCTTAAGCTAGTAGACAAGTTAAAGGTAGTTTTGAGTTATAGTCGTCATCTTGACTCAACCGGGCATCCTTAACTGATTATGATGCTCGAGGATTGCTGATAAGATCCTCCAGCAAGATACGATTTTATCCTGTGTCCATTCACTTTGAAACTCTCTGTTCCGTCCATGTTCTGGATCTTAATCACCCTATATGGTGATACATGTTTCACCACATATGGTCCCGTCCATCTAGACTTAAATTTTTTGGGGAACAATCTGAGTCTACTTTTTTACAGTAAGATCCTTTCCCCTTCATGAAATTCCTTCATTTTAATCAGACGGTTATGCCATTTCCTCGTGTTTTCCTTGAAAATTTGCGCATTCTCATATGCGTCCAATCTAAATTTCTCTAGCTCACTCTTTTGTGACATTCTTTTCTCACCTACAAGATCAAGATTAAGCAATTTAAATGCCCAATAAGCCTTGTGTTTTATCTCCACAGTTAAGTGACATTACATTACATATACCAACTTGAAGGGTGAAGTTTCTATGGTTGCTTTGGATGTTGTTCTATATGCCCATCCAGATTCATCCAACTTTACTGACCGGTCCTTTCTAGAAGCACTAAGCATTTTTTCTAGAATTCTTTTTATTACATGGTTAGCTACTTCTACACGCCCACTAGTTTGAGCATGATATGGGGTTTCTGTTGTATGAGTTACCCCATATTTAGACAGTAGAGTGGCAAACTGTTTATTTAAAAAATGTGACCCATTGTCACTGATGATGACTCGGGGAGTTCAAAAGCGGGTGAACATATTCTTTCGAAGAAATTCACATACTACCCAAGCATCATTGGTCCTTGGGGATTGCCTCGACACACTTGGAGACGTAGTCAATGGCCACTAGGATGTACTCATAGGAATGGGATGATAAGGAGGGGCCCATGAAATCGTTGCCCCAAACATAGAAGATTTCACACACAAAAATTGAATTAAGGGGAATCTCGACCTTTTTACAAATGTTACCTGTCCATTGGCACTTGTCACGTGTAGCCACGTAAGATCTTGCAACCTTGTACAGTGATGGTCAAGAAAAGTCGGCCTCCATGACCTTTGTTGATGTCCCGTTTCCTCCATAGTGTCTTGTAGCTGCTCCATCATGAGAATGGAACAATATACTTTCCATTTCCCTATCGGGTAATCATCTCCGAATTACACCATCTGTTACCCCATATTTAGACAGTAGACTGGAAAACTGTTTATTTAAAAAATGTGACCCATTGTCACTAATGATGACTCAGGGAGTTCAAAAGCGGGTGAACATATTCTTTCGAAGAAATTCACATACTACCCAAGCATTATTGGTCCTTGGGTATTGCCTCGACCCACTTGGAGACGTAGTCAATGGCCACTAGGATGTACTCATAGGAATGTGATGATAGGGAGGGGCCCATGAAATCGTTGCCCCAAACATAGAAGATTTCACACACCAAAATTGAATTAAGGGGAATCTCTTACAAATGTTACCTGTCCATTGGCACTTGTCACGTGTAGCCACATAAGATCTTGCAACCTTGTACAGTGATGGTCAAGAAAAGTCGGCCTCCATGAACTTTGTTGCTGTCCCGTTTCCTCCATAGTGTCTTGTAGCTGCTCCATCATGAGAACGGAACAATATACTTTCCATTTCCCTATCGGGTAATCATCTCCGAATTACACCATCTGCACATAATATAAACAAAAAAGGGTCATTCCAGAAGTAACTTTTTACCTTACTTTGGAGCTTCTTTTTCTGGTCGGAGGTCAAGTCATGTGGCAGCCACCCACTAGCCAAAAAGTTTGCTATGTCGGTGAACCATGGCGGTCTATCAGAGACCGGTGGAGTGGAAAAAATCTGCTCATCTGGGAACTCTTCTCGAATGTCCACCGCTTCAACATGTGGTTTCTCCAATCGCGATAGGTGGCCATGCACTTGATTTTCTAGGCCCTTCCTATATTTGATTTCTAGATCAAATTCTTGTAGAAACAATACCCACTGCATCAGACGTGGTTTGGATTCTTCCTTAATCAGCAAATACTTCAGTGTTGAGTGATCAGCATGCACTATTACCTTGTTTCCCACTAAATAGGATCTGAACTTGTCAGAAGCAAAGACCACTACAAAGAAATCCTTCTCCGTGGTAGCTTAGTTCACTTGAGAATCATTCAAGGTCCGACTTGCATAATAAATGGCTTTGAAAAGCTTATATCTCCTATGCCCCAATACTTCTCTCACTACAACATCACTGGCATCACACATGATCTCAAAGGGTTCACTCCAGTCAGGACTCACCATCTCACTAGCTTTTCCTTGATCAATTCAAATGCTCTGAGGAATTCTACATCAAACACAAATTTCACATCCTTGGAAAGTAATGTTGTTAAGGGCTTAGTAATGCTGGAGAAATTCTTGATGAACCTTCTATAAAACCCTGCATGCCTTAAAAAACTTCTAATGCTCCTCACTGACGTCAGAGGTGATAGCTTAGCTGTCTCATCTCCTTTAGCTCTGTCGAACATAATACTTTCAACTGTGAATTTATGGCCCAAGGCTATCCCCTTCTTAGCCATGAAGTGACACTTTTCCCAGTTGAGTACTAGGTGAGTGTCCTCACATCATTTTCGAACAAGTTCAAGATTCCTCAAGCAATCCTTGAAGTCATCTCCAAATAGAGTAAAGTCGTCCATGAACACCTCCAGAAACAACCCATTCAAATCTGAAAGATTGACATCATACATCTCTGAAATGTAGTTGGTGCGTTGCATAATCTGAAAAGCATTATCCAGTATGCGAAGATTCCAGAAGGGCAGGTAAAGGTAATTTTCTCAACATCTTCGGGAGCAACGAATATTTGATTGTACCCTGAATATCCATCTAAGAAGTAGTAACATCCACGCCCTGCCACCTTCTCCAACATCTGATCAATGAAAGGTATAGGGAAGTGATCCTTCCTTGTTGCATCATTTAGCCTTCGGTAGTCTATGCACATCCTCCAACCAGTAACTGTTCTAGTAGGAATTAGCTCGTTGTCCTCATTTTTCACCACCGTCATGCCTCTTTTTCCGGCATAACCTATACGGGGATGATCCATTGGCTGTCAGAGATGGTAAATATTATACATGCGTCTAGAAATTTGAGTATCTCTTTCTGGATCACCTCCTTGAGGTTTTTTCTCGATTTGAGCTGGGGTTGCACCACCAGTTTGTTCCTTTCTTCCAGCATGATCTTGTGCATGCAGATATCGGGGCTGATCCCCTGAATATCAGCTATACTCCAACCGATTGCCTTTTTATTCTTTCGTACTAACTCCACAAGTATGTGTTCCCATTCACCTGTCAAATTAATAACAACAATCACGGGACAATTGTAAGTCCCCAAAAAAGCATATTTCAAATGTGGGTAGTACTTTCAATTCTTGCTTCGACTTGATCTATTCTTTCTCCAATTTTTTTTCATCTACCACTTGGTTCTCATCTTCCAGTGCCTCAACTTTTTTCTTAATCTCCGTACGTTTGTCCTCTATTGTGCTTGATTGACTAATGCATCTCTCTAATGAATCACCTACCAGCTTATCCAGCTTGTGTTGTTCAGCTAACTCTCCCACCTTATCCGTTTGAGACAAGCATAGACAGATACTTCATGACATGGGTATTTCATTATTCTCTTCATTTGAATTACCACTTTTTTCCCACTCGTAGCATAAGTTGCCCATCATATATATCAAGAATAGCCCGGCCAGTGCAAAGGAATGGTCTCCCAAGGATTAGAGGTACCTCCTTATCCACTTTCATGTCTACTACGATGAGGTCTATTGGGAAGAGAAATTTGTCCACCCTCATCAGAATGTCCTCAATTATGCCTTCAGGTATGATCATGGTCTGATCAGTCAATTGCAAAGATACCGACACAAATTTGATCACTCCTAGTTCTCCTTCCAATTTCTTGAACAACAATAATCGCATCAAGTTAATGGATGCACCTGAATAGCACAAGGCCTTGTCAAAATTTTCTCTCCTCAGTGAACAGGGTATAGTGAAACTGCCAGGACCCCCACACTTTTGAGGAATTTAATTTCTTAGAAGGGGCACTGCAATAGGCATTGAGTTTGACCACTTTTGTTACCTCGAGCTTCCTTTTACTTAAAAGGATTTCCTTCAGGATTTTGCATAGTCTAGCATCTGGCTGAGCATCTCAGCGAACGAGATGTTCGCATAAAGTTGCTTCAGCATCTCCAAGAATTTCCCAAATCATTTGTCTAGTTTCTCTCGCTTCATCTTTTAAAGAAACGGTAACACTGGCATGTTCTTGCTTTGCTCAACTGCTGCTTAATTTTTCCTTATCTTCCTCGTTACTACTAATATCCTCCTTAGGTAGAGATTCACCAATTTTCTATTATTTTTCTATCTTAGTTGAGTTGATCTTCTTCTTAGCCCTTGGTTTTGCAATGGACTCTGCTAATGTTTTCCCACTCTTAAGAGACACGATCCAGATAGTCTCTTTTGGATTCTTCTTAGTGTATGCCTGTAAAATTCCCAAATCTCTTTCTGATAACAATGATGCAAGCTGCCCCATTTGTCTTTCTAGATTCCCGAGGGTTTTGTCTTTCTCCCGGATAGCGGTCCCTTGAGTCTCAAGTTTTCATTCTGATTAATTTATGTATGCCTTTATTATATCTTCTAAACATGAGTTGTTGGGATGTGGAGGTTGGTATGGCTGCCTCTTGTTTCTGGAAGCCAGGAGGTCCTTGCACTGGTGCTCTGGGATTTTGCTACTGCCAAGAATTCAAGATACCATTTGAAGAACTCCATGAGAACCCCAGATGTCTCTATCCCATAGAATTGAAATTACCACCTCCTTGGTAGTTGCCTCTGTTAAAATTCCCTTCTGCCTCAACTTCTTTTTATGTGGTGAATGTTTGACATTCATGAGTTGGTTGTCCTAATCCACATATGTCACATCTCACATGTGGTTGATTTTGCACCTGAGCTAGTCCATTTATTGATGTCCTTAGCCATAGCTGCAATTTGGGCCTGCATTGCTATAGATGATTCTACTAGGCGTAACCCTGCGGATATTCTTTTATCCCCTTGGTCAGTGGACCATTGTTCTGCGTCTTCAAATAGATCATTCAGATAAGTGACAATCTTTTCTGGAGTTTTCGCCATAAGAGGACCTACAACCGAACTATTCAGCAATCTCCTTAATGACGGGTTTAACCCATCCTAGAAGTCTTGGAGTTCCATCCATTGCTCCATTCCGTTATGAGGGCACCTCTGCAATAGCTCCTGAAATCTTTTCCATTCCTTGAATAGTGTCTCCCCTTCACCTTGGCTGAAATTGTGAATCTCCTTCCTCATCTGTCCAGTCGTAGCAGTAGAGAAATATTTTTCTAAGAACTTGGTAGTCATCTCCTCTCACGTACGGATTGACCCTGTGGGTAAACTTCTCAACCACTACTTTGCATCATCCTTAAATGAGAAAGGGAATGCTCTGAGGTAGATGGCATCATGTGATGCTCCACTTTAGCGGAATGTGTTCATAATTTCGTCGAAGTCCATCAGATGGTTGTTGGGATCTTCATTGGGTTTGCCTTCAAAAATGCAATTGTTCTGAATGGTCTAGATAACTCCCTGCTTGAGTTCAAAATTGTTGCCAACAATCGGCGGGGGTCTCACACTAGTTTTTTGTTGGCTGTACACTGGTCTGGAATAATATCCTAGAGACCTACAGGCCTGGGAGCTGCATTTTCAAATTTATCTTCGACCATGGTTTGGTTGAGATTGAACCTTCGATCCTCGTCGACTGTTTCATCTGCAGCTCTACGGCTACTTTAGCTGATAATCGTGCATCCTATTGTTGAGTTGCCTCTCGCAAATAGGTCCACGTCCCTTCTGTCGTTCACCATTGTATTTTGAGTCGAAGTTTGACTCAACTGCCGCAAGTGCTTGTCTAATTCTGGATTGTATGGCGCCGAATTCCTTGCAAGAGGATCAATTCATACACCACTAAATTTAACATGTTTCCTGCACACAAATAGGAAGAGTGTAAGTAAGGAAAATAAAAAATTGTTCCTAAATTAGCACCGAAAAGTATTTCAAACAATATTGATCGCCAATCCCCGTCTACGACTCCAGAATTTGACGAGTGCAAAACTGGTGTATAAAACTTAGGCTCGGTAGTCAAAAATAGTATAGTTCGTCTCTACAGGGATTGGCTTAAATAATGTTCTAATAATTCTTCAGCTTAACACTATCCAGGAAATTAAACCTTCGATTTATGTTATTATCGATTAATGGTAAAAACGAATATTATCAATTGTGAGAAAATAATGGAACTTTAATGACCAAGCAGCAACGATTAAAATTCAAGGTGAGAAGTAAGGGTTGTTAAAAGATATGTGGTCAACTATTATTTTGCGTGATTTCGTACTAAGTTCACTTTTAACTTAAATTGATGCCTTTGATTTCAATAGATGATTATGCGAATCTTAGGATTTGTATTCTTCTTCCGAATGAATAAAGTTTCGTTAACAAATACTAATAACTGATCCTATGAACAGATGGAAAAATACAGTGAATGAATGATCTTTCGACGAATGTCACTCGACTATTCCTCAAAATTGGGTCAATTGATAACTCTTTAAGCTCTTACGATTACTTATGAGAGGCGTAAAATCAACACAAACAAGATAACACAATGTGAATTGCATCAACACTTCTCTTTCGATTAAAGTAAAATCATAAATGACCTTGCATTTCAATTAATAACTCATTCAATGAATTCAGGCAACTCACATAGAGCTAACCCCAAACAATAGTCAAACCACAATATTTGTCAATAACCTTAAGAAAGATTTCTCCATAGTGGAGAAGTTGTTTATCATAAGAGTATTAGAAGAACAAGAAGATATTATAATTCATAAAATCAAACAAAATTATGTATTAAATTAATTGGATGAAGTATTTTGAGTCTCCATTGTTTCCTTGCCTTCTTCTCTCCAGACGTTGCTCCAAAATCTGAGATACATTGTTTTGACACAAGCTAGGATTCATATAGATCAAAAAGTGTCGCCTCTGAATTTACCAAAATAGGCCTGGGTAACATTCCCAGAAGCGAACATGTGCGGCCGCGTAGTTAGAGATATGACTGCGCTCATGGCCAGGATGTCAGGCAGAATATTATGTCATTTGCACGGTTGTACACGTGCTGTGGGTCTCTCATGCGTGATCACGTATATGAGTTTCACTCCTGCTCAACTCTTTTTCCTCCCACTAAGTGCACTATTTATCCATTGATACCCGAACACAATCCCGACTTAATCCCTTGGGCTTTTACTCAGACTTCAAAACTCCAAATATCTCAATTTATCTTCACAACATCTACATAACTCAGAATTGCTCCTACAAGGCATAAAACACACACTAAGTGCAAACGATACCAATTAATCTCAAACACAAATAACGTACACTGAATTAGAGTGCAATAAGCGACTAAAACACAATATTATATCCTACCATCAGGACATATCATTTATGTACTCATGCTACACTTCTACACCAATCGTGCAGGATTTGAGGCAGGTACATCTGGTGTTTATTCAGGTGCACACCCCCGTTATCCTGAGGCTTAGTGGTGAGATACTCTCTGGGTCCGTTCTGCAGCACTCACAGTCTCTCTCTTTTGTATTTACTTTCTATCTATCTTAGTTTCAGATAGTAGCTTAGGTGTTTTGTATATTCTACTAGTTGCTCATACACTTGTGACACCGGGTCTTGGAAATATGCTAGTAGACACTTTATGACTTTTGAGTATTTATTTCATCATATTTTCTCTTTTATGAGTTTACGCTTTACTTTATTAATTTTTCCACTATTTATTTACTTAATAAATAAAAATCAACTACTTTAAAATTATTAAAAGGAATAAATATATGGCTAGTTGATCGTTGACTTGTCTAGCAACTACGTTGGGCACCATTATAGCCTATAGAAAGAATTGAATCGTGATAACATGGTATCAGAGCACTAGGTTCACATAGGACTCACAAGTCATGAGCATGCCTCATAGAGTCTTTCGGATCGATGTGAAGACGTCTGTACTTATCTTCGAGAGGCTATAGGGTGATCGAAAACTTCTCTTTATTCATAAATAGCTTGTAGTTGATGTTGTGTTAAGTATCTTTCTCTTATTTTTCTCACAAATGGTGAGAAGGCACGTGGAAGATGTGCCTGACCGTGGAGTAGTTTCTCCCATTATTTCTAGAGGCCAAGGTAGAGGTCGAGGGAGGGCTCTAGCTTGTGGTAGAGGATAGGGGCATCCTAAACTTGCTCCAGTTGTGCCACCAGTGGATCAAGTGGAGGATCCTGTTATTGAGGAGCAGGGCAAGGTGTCTGCCGGAGCCGGCCGTAGTGGATTTCATGTTCGCGCCAGGATTCAAAGAGGTCATGGGCCGTTTGCTACAGCTCATGGATTCTATGACTCAGGCTGGTTTATTTCCAGCAGACCAAGCCATATCTCAGGCGTGATGGGGAACAAATACCCCTACCTATCAAGCTTCAGGGCATGGAGATGCCGTGTATCAGACCCTGGGCACTACCCGCGGGCAGAGCTCAACCTGTTACAGCAGCTATACGTAAGACTAGACCAGCTACGGCCTGCGAGCCGCAAAAGCTATTAGATAGATGGACCGGGCTACATCCTCCTATATTTGGACGTGATCAATATGAGGACCGACATGACTTTATTGATCATTGTAGGAATAGACTGACTGCACAACATGAGGATATTAGAGTCCCACGGGGTGGACTTTACCACCTTTCAGTTAGAGGGCAGGACCCGGATGGTGGTAGTCCTATCTCCTTGGCAGGATAGCATGTTCTCCTCCCTTGACTTGGGACCAGTTCACACCCTCTTAGAGGGAAGAGCTATGACTTTAGTTCGAGCAACTTTAGCAGAGTCAGATGTCGATGATCGACTATGCGGCGAGATTATCTAAGTTGACTCGCCATGTACTTATGATACTTCCCACCGATGTAGAGTAAGTGCGGATGTTTGTTACGGGTTTTCACTATGGTATCCATGCCACCATGGACCGAGAGGTTGAGATGGGGACTTCTTATGAGCTAGTTTTTGAGATTGCTCGGAAGATCAAGGGTGTTCGTCAGCGGAGCCAAGAGCATACGTCGAGGGACAAATGATTTCGGTATTCTGGATGGATCAGTGGTGCTCTGTCCGAGGGCAGAGGTCTGTTTGTGAGGGGTCAGTCTAGCAAGCACACATATCTAGCACCGCCACCTCCTTGGGGTGCACCAGTGCAGCCCTATTTCAATGCTATTCTAGAGAGCCCTTAGCGCTTGCTAGCAATTCAGGGTTCCTCCAGTGGGTATTCAGGCCATTAGGGTCAGACTTCAGGTCAGCAGTCCACCATTTCGAGGGGGTTTTTCGAGTACAGGAATCCTTTCCACATGAAGAGATTTTGTCCCAGTCTTTGTGGTAAGGCAGTACAGTAGGATTATCAGATTATGATTACAGCACCAGTTGTAGCACTAGCCATTCGGCCGCCCAGAGGCAGAGGGCAGTTGGGTAGGGACCGTCCTAGAGGTTGGGGCAAGTCAAGTGATGCTCCGGCTAGGTTCTATGATTTTCCAACCAAACCAAATCGCAAGTACTATTTTTGTTTCCGATTGGGATGCTTCGGTACTGTTTTATCTAGGGTCTACATATTCATATGTTTCATATCTGGTTGCTCACTTTCTGGGTGTTCCTCGCGAGTCCGTGGTTACTCCTGTATATGTGTACAAACCAGTGGATGATTCTTTTGTGGTGGATCGGATTTATCGGTCCTGTACAGTGACTTTTTGTGGTTATAAGACTAGAGAGGATCTTCTGTTGCTTGATATGACCGACTTTGAGGTCATCCTCGGCATGGACTAGTTGTCTCCATATCATCCCATCCTTGATTGCCATGCCAAGACCGTTACCTTGGCGATGCTGGAGTTGCCTAGATTGGAGTGAAAGGGTTCATCTATTAGTGCATCTAGTCGGGTTATCTCTTTTATGAAGTCTTGACACATGGTCGAGAAGGATTATTTGGCTTATCTAACTTATGTTTGGGATACTACTACAGAGACTGCGACAATTGATTCAGTGCCCGTGGTCTGAGGGTTCACCGATGTGTTTCCTTTTGGTCTACCAGGCCTGCCACCAGATCGTGATATCGATTTATTTATTGATTTGGCTTGAGGTACCTATCCTATCTCTATTACACAGTACCGCATGGCTTCGAAAGAGTTGAAGGAGTTGAAAGAACAACTTCAGGAGTTGCTAGCAAAGGTGTTCGTCAGACCGAATGTGTCGCCTTGAGGTGCACCGGTGTTGTTCGTGAAGAAGAAGGATGGGACTATGAGGATGTGCATTGATTACCGCCAGTAGAACAAATTTACCATTAAGAACAAGTACCTATTGTCGCGTATTGATGAATTGTTTGACCAGTTGCAGGGTGTCAGGTTGTTCTCTAAGATTGACTTGAGATGGGGGTATCATCAGCTGAAGATTTGTGATTTGGATGTTCATACGACGGATTTTCGGACTAGATATAGTCATTATGAGTTTCTAGTGATATCCTTCGGCTTAACTAACGCCACAACGACATTTATGGATTTGACGAATCGAGCGTTCAGGCCATATATTGACTCGTTTGTCATTGTCTTCATTGATGACATATTTATCTACTCGAGTAGTGTGGAGGAGAACGAGCAGTATTTGAGAGTGGTGCATCAGACCTTGCGGGAATAGAAGATGCTAAGTTCTCCAAGTGTGAGTTCTGCTTGGATTCTATGGCATTCTTGGGCATGTTTCATCAGGCGAGGGTATTAAGGTAGATCCCAGGAAGATCGAGGCAGTTCAGAGTTGGCCTCATCCTACTACATCGACTGAGATCAGTAGCTTCTTTAGGTTAGCAATTTATTATTTCCGGTTTGTGGAGGGCTTCTCATCTATTATAACACCTTTGACTATATTTACCCAGAAAGGTGCTATGTTCCGATGGTACGATGATTGCGAGGCAAGCTTTCAGAAGCTCAAGACCGCATTGACTACATCACCGGCGTTAGTGTTGCCTTCTAGTTCAGGGATGTATACTGTGTATTGTGATGCGTCACGCTTTGTCTTGGGTTGTGTATTGATGCAGGAGGGGCGAGTTATTGCATATGCTTCACGTCAGCTGAAGCCCCCAAAATAATAATTACCCCGTACACGATTTGGAGTTGTCCGTGATAGTTCATGCTCTCAAAATGTGGAGGCATTATCTTTATAGGGTGTCCTATGAGGTTTACACTGATCAATACATCTTGTAGCATTTGTTCAAGCAGAGGGACTCAATTTGAGGCAGCGCGGGTGGCTTGAGTTACTAAAAGATTATGATATTTCCATCCTTTATCATCTGGAAAAGGCGAATGTGGTTGCAGATGCATTGAGAAGAAAGGATGAGAGTATAGGTAGTTTAGCATTCGATTCAGCAGAGGAGAGGCCATTAGCTTTGGAAATTCAGTCCTTTACTTACTGACTTGTGAGGTTGGATATCTTAGAGCTTAGCCGAGTTCTTGCATGTGTCATCGCTCATTCTTCATTTTTCGAGGAGATTAAGGCTCGTCAGTATGACGATCTTCCCTTGTTGGTTCTCAGAGAGACGGTACTAAAGAGTGGTGCCAAGGAGGTTACTATCAGTGAGGATGATGTTCTGCGACTCTGTGTTGTCTATGTGCTCTTAATGTGGAAGGATTGAGGGAAAAAATTCTAGGAGGCACACAGTTCTCGGTATTCTATTCATCCATGTGCTACGAAGATGTATGGTGACCTGAGGCAGCATTATTGGTGGCGGGGGATGAAGAAGGACATAGTTGAGTATGTAGCTAGGAGCGTGAATTTCCAGAAAGTTAATTATGAGCATCAGAGACCAGGCGGCCTACTCCAGCGGATGATTGTACCTGAGTGGAAATGGGAGCACATCACTATGGACTTCGTAGTTTGTTTTCCACGGACCTTGAGGACGTTTGATGTAGTTTGGTTCATAGTAGATAGATTGACAAAGTCGGCACACTTCATTCCAATTGTGACCACATATTCTTTAGAGACATTGGCCTAGATTTACATTCAAGAGATTGTTTGGTTGCATGGTGTGCCTGTTTCCATCATATCAGACAGAGGCCCTAAGTTTACTTCGCATTTCTGGAGGGCAGTACATAGTGAGTTGGGGATCCGGTTAGAGTTCAGCACAGCCTTTCATCCGCAGACTGACGGGCAATCGGAGCGGACGGTTCAGATCTTTGAAAATATGCTTAGAGCATGCATGTCTGGTTGCATTTAGAGGGAAATGGATCTATTCTTCCCTTTGTCCGAGTTTGCGTATAATAACAGTTACCAGTCTATCTTTGAGATGGCTCCATTTGAGGCTTTGTATGGTCGGCGATGCCATTCACCCATCGTATGGTTCGATCCCGACGAGGCTAGGTTATATGATACTGATTTGGTGAAGGATGTCATGGAGAAGGTGAAGTTGATTGGGGAGTGACTTTGCTCAGCACAGTTCAGACAGAAGAGTTACACAAGAGGCGCGTGATTTATCATTTATGGTGGGTGAGCAGATTCTCTTGAAATTCTCGCCAATGAACGGAATCATGAGGTTCGGGAAGAAGGGAAAGTTGAGCCGAAGGTTTATAGGTCCATTTGAGGTGGTGAGGCGAGTTGGGGAGGTTACTTATGAGATTTTTTTTCCTCTTAGGATATCAGAGTTCATCCTATTTTCCTAATGTATATGCTTTGGAAGTATCATGCCAACAGATCGCATGTGTTAGAATACAACACGGTTAAGCTAGATGAGAGCTGGGGATGAGGAGGAGCGTGTTTCCATTGTTGATAGGAAGGTTCGCTAATTAGGATCCAAGAAGGTTTATGCAGTAAAGGTTAAGTGGAGGGTTAACATGTCAAGGAGGCAACTTTGAAGACCAAGGAGGACATGTGGAGCTAAAATCCACTGTTATTCGGTACTCTAGGTACGATTCTAGACCTGTTCAAGGACAAAAGTTTGTTTAAGGGGAGGAGAATGTAATGACCTGACTGGTCATTTTGCTTTCTAGATCCCCAGTCCCCTAATTCAGACTCCCCGTATGTGCTTTTACTATTTTATGACTTGCGGGGATGGTTTGTTCGGGTTTGGAAGGGTTCAGGTCGAAATTAGAACATTTAGTTCCTTAATATTGGCTTAAAATGGTTAAGTTTGACTTGAGTCAACTTTTTGAGTAAACGACTTCGTAACCAGAATTCAACGGTCCGAATAGATTCATTTGATGATTTTGGACTAGGGTGTATGTTCGGACCGGGTTTCAGAAGACCTGGGAGTGTTTCAAGCTTAATATTGAAAGTTGGCGCATTGAAGGTTTTCAAATACTTTAAATTTGGTTTGAAGTAGGTTTTGGTGTTATCGAGGTCCATTTGGGATTCTAAGCCTGTGAATATTTCTATATGGTTATTTATGACTTGCACGCAAAATTCGGTGTCATTCCGAGTAGCCTAAGTATGATTTGGTGCGTTCGGAGTAAGTTAGAAGAACTTGAAGTTCATGAGTTGATTTGATTTGGTTTAGGGTGCAATTGTGAGTTTTGATATTATTTTAAGTGTTCCTAGGGGTCAAGCGAGTATGTCTTATGATTTTGAACTTGTTGGTATGTTTGGGTGAGGCGCCGGGTGCCCCGCCCCGAACTTGGGGGCGACACCGGCACCTGGTGCCTCACCTATCCTTGTGTACCAACTTACGACTGAGGGATTCTGAGCATATAATGTCATACTTTGGCCATGGGTCACGTTGCAAGAAAGTCGCGAATACTGACTAAATATCAATATAAAGCCATCATAACTACTACAGCTGACAAACCAACAAAATGTACATAAAAGACCTACAAGCCCATCATACTGCACTAACTGACAGAATATGTCTACAAGTCTCTAATGATGGATATACTGTAATCGGAACAAGGTCCCGACCTACTCATAACATATATACATATATGTATATAAAAGATATACATAAATCTCTAGACCCGGTAACTCTGAAAGGCATGGAGCTTACCGATCAAGCTGAATTTGGGCAACACTTAATGAGAAGGCCTACCCGTCTGTCTGTCTAAACCTACATGCATGAAATGCAGCACCCCCAGAAAGGGACGTCAGTACGAAATAATGTACCGAGTATGTAAGGAAATATACTTAAAGCTGAAACTGAATTGATAATATAATAATTGCAAGTAGTTGGAAGTCAAAGATAATCTGAAGGTATGCTTACCTGCTAATACTGACTCAACTCTCTCAATATAGTAAGTAAAATAGTTGTTTGGCCCTATACGGCTCGGTATATATATATATATATATATATATATATATATATTATATATATATGCTCTGTCGTAGTAGGCTCACTCATAGGCGCTCGGCCGTACTAGGATCTATATCTCGACCAACTGGGCTCGCTCATAGGCGCTCGACCACAGCAGGCTCGGTATATGACTTACCATCTCATCAGAGATTTCCCAATATGGGCCTGCCCATCGATTATAGCTCAATGGTAATGAAAATACTGTAATACTGTATATATAGACTCTCTGCTCTCTTGAGTGGAAAAAGGAAATACTCAAATGATTATGAAGTCCTGATAAAGAAGGAAGGAAGGGTATGAAAAATGATGCAAGATCGGAGTAGGGAAAAATCATGCAAAATGAGTTTTATGCCTCGTTATCAAACTCATGTAACTACGAAATCATGCAAAATGAAGGAAGGGATTAGCCTTAACATACCTGGAGTCGATTCTCTTGACAATATATAACATGTAACGTCAAGATCGGATTAGGAAAAAATCCGTATGAAATTTTTATAAAAGATTACACCGTACTCCCTTATAATTGCAAAATCTCAGGTTTTGGAGTGTTGAAGGTGCTATGAAATCAGATGCCATGAAATCTCACGTTGAATCCTTGAAGATCAATATTTTGGAAACGTCTTGAATATCGGTGTTACAGACCGCAAAAACAACAACCTTGTGTGATTGATGTAACCAACCATATGTTTCTTTGACATGAAATGAATGCTTAAGAAAAATGGATCAAGCTTTGCAATAAATAATACTATGTGGTAACATAACTAACTTTCACATCCAATCTAAATTTTCGATATCCAGATTTAGTTGCAAGCTTTCCCATCTCCAAACAAACCGAAGTATCACAAAACATACAAGTTTAATTTTCTTGGGTCCTGATGCATGAGTAACACCTTCTAAAACAGTTCCCAACAACTGTTTTAATATGATGTCTCTTTGTTAGAGATATATTTTGTTATAATTTATGTGGGCCCTATCTTATGTAATGGCTTAACCATATATCCTTAGTCTTTTGTGTTTCCACCTCTCAATATTGACTCAAGAGTCATATGCATATTTGGGTGGTTTACTGCCACGTTAAGGATGATATCCTTATCCAAAAATTAAGCACTGATCATCTTAATTAATTGTTAATCTCCTACTAAATAATTATTCGATTATCCACATAATTAAAAATTATCGCAAATTACTTATAATACTAATCATTTTTAACATACCTTATATACCTTACTATCATGGCCATGTGGTACCTTGTATGATACTAGTCCATAAATACTGGGTATTTTAGCTCGGGCCATATTTTATCCCAAAATATCAAACTTCTACGAAATTCATTTTGATCGATTTGCTTACCCTCTCACCTTCACGAATGTACTCATTACTTGTTTGAAATAACATTAAATGCTTATAATCTTAAAATAATCTCATTACCGAATTTATGTCGATTAACTTACGACGAAACTTTAACATACGAAAATGCGGGATGTAACACCATTCTCCCCTGTGGAACATTTGTCCTCGAATGTTGACTGATGCACTTATCATTATCGTAACCTATATTTCTTGCGAATACTTTAGTACTCTTCTTGTCATCTAGGCAACTGTTCTGTGAATAAATCCAAGGGCCAGGGCATTCCCTCCTTTAGGTCTCTTTCTCACACCGCGACTTGTGGTCGGAATTCTTTCAATCTTGTAACGGTTGCTACTTTTTATCATTTACCACATAGTATTATTTATTTCAAAGATTGATACATTTTTCTTAAGCATTCATTTCATGTCAGAGAAACATATGGTTGGTTACATCAATCACACAACGTTTTATTTTTGCGGTATGTAACACCGATATTCAAGACGTTTGGGCAAAATGACAACTTTAAATTTAAAGAATATGTCAAATGCCAAAATATTAATCTTCAAGGATTCAACGTGAAATTTCTTGGCATCTAATTTCACAACACCTTCAACAGTTCAATACCTGAGATTTTGCAATTATAAGGGAGTACAGATTTTTCCCTACTTTAATCTCGCCGTTACATGTTGTCGCAATTGACGTGTGTTAGTGGGATTGTCAAGAAAATTGACTCCAGGTATGTTAAGGCTAAGCCCTTCCTCATTTTTCATGATTTCGTAGTTACACGAGTTTGATAACGGGGCATAAAGAAAACTTCATATCCCGAAATTTACGTATATATTCCTAGTTTTATAAGTTAGAATGTTATCTTTATCGGGACTTCATAGTCATTTGAATATTTCCTTTTTCCAGCCAAGAGAGAAGAGAGTCTATGTATACAGTATTACAGTATTCTCATTACCATCGAGCTATAATCGATGGGCAAGCCCGTATTGGGAAACCTCTGATCAGATGGTAAGTTATATACCGTGCCTACTGTGGCCGAGCGCCTATGAGCGAGCCCAGTTGGTCGAGATACAGAGCCTAATACGACCGAGCGCCTATGAGGGAGCCTACTACGGCAGAAAATTATTTTACTTAATATATTGAGAGAGTTGAGTCAGTATCAGCAGGTAAGCATATCTTAAGATTATCTTTGACTTCTAGCTACTTGCAGTTATTATATTATCAGTTCAGTTTCAGCTTTCAGTATATTGCCTTACATACTCGGTACATTATTTCGTATTGACGTGCCTTTTCTGGGGGTGCTGCATTTTATACGTGCGGGTTTAAAAAGACAGACGGGTAGGCTTTCTCATTAAGTGTTGCCACAAGTTCAGCTTGATCGGTAAACTCCATCCATTTCGGAGTTTCCGAGTCTAGAGCTTTATGTATATCTTGTATATATATGTATATATGTTATGAGTAGGTCGGGACCCTGTTCCGATCACAGTATATCCATCATTAGAGGCTTGTAGACATAATCTATCAGTTAGTGCTGTATGATAGGCTTGTAGGTCGTTTATGTATATTTTGTTGGTTTGTCAGTTGTAGTAGTTATGACGGCCTTGTCGGCCCATCTTTATATTAGTATTTAGTCAATATTCGCAATTGTCTTGCAACCTGGCCCATGGCCAAAGCATGACATTATATGCTCAAAATCCCTCAGTCGTAAGTTGGTACGCAAGGATAGATGAGGCACCGGGTACTGGTCTCACCCCCCTAGTTTGGGACGTGACACGGGGGGAATTTGGTGATATTCGTACGAGGTGCAGAACATGGATCTTGGACGGAGGACTGAAGCAGCAGGGGTTCTGGCGTAATCGCACATGTGAAGAACTTTCCTCAGGTGCGAGCTCACAGAAGTGAGCTATTGACCATAGAAGCAGCCTGCATGGACTAGCCAGTGGTCGAAGAAGCAGAGCGGTAAGAGGACCAACCAGCGTGGGTTCGCAGGTGCAACGCATTTGCCGTAGAATCGGGCTCGTAGAAGCGAGGCTTCACCTCCTGATTTCTTGCATTGCTCTTAAGATTTAGAACTATTGTTCCAGGACAAGCTACATGTTAAGTTTCTCATGTTGAAACTAAGTAATTGCTTTCCAACTACTTTGGACCATGCCCACTAGTCTGTTGGTTATTTTGTTTGGCATTGAGCTAGTTTTGATCATGTATTCATTAGGCTCTCATATTAAAATATTTCATGTGAAAAGTGCTACTCACATTTGTCCTGATTATGACTCTTTTAGACCTCCATGTTAAGACTCTTATGTCTAAAGCCCCCTTAGAGCTAATTTTGAATCATGCTTACTTTGAAATTCTGCTTAGTGTGGTTCTCTATTCAATCATGTCACTATGAAATTGTTTATAAAAAATATAGCATGTATCCCGCAAATGCAGGAATGGCAGACCTGGGCATGGTCCGCACCAGCGATGATTTTGTCTGTAGAAGCGGAGCCATAGGTGCACAGTGCGATCGCAGGTGCGAAAAAACCACTGAAGGCAGTGAGGTCCATTTAATGTCGGGACTTAGGCTATTTTTGTTCATTTCGTTCACTTCTTGGGTGATTTTAGAGCTCTTTGAAGAGGGACATTCACCTATCACTTTGAGGTAAGTAATTATTATTGAAGATGATTTTAATATATGTATTTTCGCTAGATTCGTAACACTTAAATTATATAAATAATGGGTCTAATTGAAAAATCTAGGTTTTGATAAAAATTGGATTTAACCACGAAAATGATTATGGAATTGGGTGAAAATTATATATTTGAGTTCGTGAGGTAATGGGTAAGAATTATCTTCGAAAAGTTTAGGAATCCGGACACATGTGCTCAAGGTGAATTTTAGGGATCTTCCAATTTGGGTTGGGTAGTTACTCTAATAGTTAAATTATGAACTTGTGAATGTATATTGATTAATTTGTATAATATTTGGCTAGTTTTAGGTTGTTTGGCACCAAGTTGAGGATTTAGAGCGGATTCTTGGACTGGAAGTGAGCTTTGAGACGAGGTAATTCTCTTGCCTAACCTTGTAAGAGGGAACATGTCCCTTGTATCTTGTTGTGTATTACTTGTGTGGGGAGCTACGTACATAGTAATTGACGAGAGTCCGTGTGTAGCTATATTCTATGATATGTCCGGGTAGTCTTAGATTTGTATCATGCCTTAATTGTACCATTGTACTTATTATGCATATTAATTGTTTTGAATAGAGCTGAGGATAGGGATTTTGAAGTTGCAAATTTTAAAATTTGGATTTCTTATTATTGGGAATAATTGTGGAAATACATAATAACTCTAAGAAATCATGTTCTCTCGCATCAAAAGTACTTCTGCGAGCTAGGTAAACTTCTATACTCTCATGGGAGCTTGTCGTTCCCCTTGGTAGTATAATAGATGCATCTATGGTTCGTGACGCTCGGCCCTCAGCAGTGCACATAGTATTTTAGATTGGGTCGTACGACCTCGGCATAAATTATGCGTGATAATACTCGAAGCCCGATTACACTTGATATTATTTTATGGCTTGAGAGGTTATAATTTATTTAATGACCGAAATTGATTTGGAACTAGTAAGTGTTAGTTGGAGACTTTGGAATTTATTATCATTTAAAGAAGCATTTATTCACTACTTGCTATTGTGTTGTTATTATTATTCGCATATTCCATGTCTATTTCGAATTTATGTATTTTATTTGTTGGTCCATAGTAAGTGTCGATGTCGACCCCTCTTCACTTCTTCTTCAAGGTTATACTTGATACTTACTTGATACATGTTGTTTAGGTACTCATGCTACACTGTTGCACTAATGTCGCAGGATCTGAGGAAGGTGCATCTGGTGTCCATTCAGGGGTGCACCCCTTTATCATGAGGCTTAGTTGTGAGCTGCTCTTTAAGTCCATTCTGCAGCACCCACAATCTCTCTCTTTTTTATTTACTTTTTGTCTATCTCACTTTTAGGCAGTAGCTTAGGTGTATTGTATATTCTACTAGTTGCTCATTGTAACGACCCGGTCCGTCGTTATGTAGAACCTGCATTATAATTATTTTTATTGACTTATCATAGGTTGCTTGTTCTGTTATTGATGTGTTAGGGTCGATATGATCGAAATTGAAGGGTTGTAGTGAGAGTTCAGTCATGTAGCCTTTAGATATAGCCTTATGATGGGAAAAGTCAACTGAGAGTTGACTTATTGGGAAACGACCTCGGAATGTGGATTTATGGCTTGGATAGCTTCGGTAGGTGATTTGGGACTTAAGAGTGTGTTCAAAATATTTTTGTGATGTCCGGTGTAGAATTAAGCTTGAATTGGTGAAAGTTAATTTTTGGTAATTTCCGGTCGGCGGTGGAAAATGGGCTATCGGGGTAGGAATGGAATTTCGAAAGTTGGAACAAGTTCGTAATGTCATTTTGGATATGTTTGCAAAATTTTAGGTCAATCGGAGTTGTATTGGATAGTTTCGGCATCGTTAGAGGATTTTAAAATTTTCAAAGTTCATAGGCTTGAATTCGATGTGTTTTTGAGGTTTTGATGTTATGTTTGATGTTTCGGTGGCTTGACTAAGTTTGAATGATCATATATGATGTACTGGTATGTTTGGTTGGGGTCCCAAGGGGCTCGGGATGGTTTCGGATGGTTAACGGGGAGTTGGAATGATTTTGTCACTGCTGATGTTTTGTTGCTAGTTTTTTCGCACCTACGGATGCGAAGCCGCAGGTGTGGTTCCACAGGAACAGACGTGGCACCGCAAGTGCGAAAGTTTGGCTAAGTGAGGGGATTTTCGCAGGTGCGAGGTAATTGCCGCACCTGCGAGGCCGCAGGTGCGGGAGGTCGATCACAGGTGAGGAAGTTAGAGTCCTTGGAATTTTCCGTAGGTGCGGGTAAGTGGTCGCAAGGTGCGGACCCCACTGGACAAAAAGTATAAAAACATGCCTTCGCGAATTTTAGGCATTTTCTCAATATTTCATCCGGGTTTGAAGCTTTTGGAAGGGTTTTGAAGAGGGGATTCGATAGTTCTTCACTAAGGTATGGTTTTTGGACTCTAAACTCGTTTATATGTGATTAAAAGTCGGATTTATGGTGGAAATTAGGAAAAATCAGTGTAAATTAGATAATTAGGGCTTGGGATTAAGAGTCTTTAAAATGAGATTTGAGGGGTCATTTGGACTCAGAATTTAGTGTTCTTTATATGTACGGACTCATGAGATGATGAATAACTGATCTGTATAAAAATTTCTGAGTTTCGGGACATGGGCCCGGGGGTCAGGTTTGACCAATTTCGGGATATTTGAGTATTTTTAATACATTTCGATTGGGATTAGTTCCTTAGCATATTATAATGATATACATCTGATTCTTGGTAGATTTAGAGCACTCGGAGGCCGAATTTAGAGGCAAGGGTACTACGGAGTAGTGTATTAGTCAGTTTTGAGGTAAGTAACACTTCCAAACTTGGAACTAAGGGTTCGAAACCCCAAACTATTTTATATTTGATGTTAATTAAGGTGACGCACTTGCCAAGTGACAGGCATGCATGTGTACACCGAATATTTGTAGCCTGGCTCATCTCATGGCACGGTCTAATGGTTATCTTAGGTCGATATTTGTACTATGAAGGTGGTATTTACCTTGAACGCAATAGAAATCCTGCTAAGTATAAATGTTAAGGCTTCACTTCGATATGTTCAGACCGGAACGGTCAATTATTGTTGTCTCTATCTGTGATTATTGCTTTATGTACTCAGTCCTGTTGTAGTATATGTTTCATGCCTCAGTCTCGTAAGTTGCTAGTTTATTCTATATTATCATTGGTTGGGCTGATTTTTATATGTTAGAGTATTGTGAGTGAGACTGGAAGGAACTGAGTGAGTGAGGCTTGGAGCCTGGTTTTGAGACAGTTATGAGGTCGAACTGCACACCGCAACGATCCTGGAATCATGCCTTCATTGGCTTGATATAGCGATGGCTGAAAATAGCCCCTCCGGAGTCTTTACACCCCCAGTGAGCGCACAGTTATTGAGGGATGGATTTCCCTGGACATGGATCTTGTCCGAGTATTATGTTGCGGAGATGGATCTTCTCCGTGTGTCTTATGTTCCAGAGATGGATTTTCTCCGTGGTTATTATGTTTCGGAGATGGATTTTCTCCGTGGGGGCTGGATCGGCCTTTTTCCTCAGTACATGGTGACTGTGTCACTTATTTTTATGTAATTTCTGTGAACAACTATTTTTGACCACACCCAAATTCTATACTATTTTCGATGTAAATATTAATGTTAGATCTAATCCTAATATTTTAAATTTTATCTTACTCTTAATAGGTTCTATTTAAGAAAATTAAAAACAACAAAATATTCACATTCTTAGAATATAAGATTTGTTCCTATGATTAAATAGAAGAAAATATATATATATAT
>ML407975.1:0-51201 GCA_005239525.1 Nicotiana knightiana | reverse complement strand
ACCATAGGCTTGCCCGTAGTGTACTACTCTACTAATCGAGCTCATTCAGTCTAGGATCAATTAGGACTTTAATCACAAAACATTTTGTGGAAGTAAAAACAACCAGGTTACCTCTGTCACATAGTTTTGATACACTGATCAGACTGTATTTCAAGCCATCAATTAGATACACATGTTCAATAGATCGTGTATAATCCTTACCTACCTTACCAACCACAATGATTTCACCTTTCTTCCTGTTTCCAAAGGAGACATTTCCTCCTTTGAGACTTTCAAGTGAAAGGAACTGTTCCATGTTCCCAGTCATATGCTTTGAGCAGCCACTATCCAAGTACCAAATCTGGCTGCCTCCTCTCACTTGAACCTACAAAAGGAATCAAAAGTTAGTCTTAAGAACCCAAACTAGTTTGGGTCCTTTTTTATGAGAGAATGGATGAATCAAATTTTTCTTGGCCCAATTTGGTAGCCAGTTTTTCCCTTTTACAAACCTCTCATTTTTTCGACTGTCATGATCTTTTGCAGTACACTCATATTTGTAGTGCCCGGTCTTACCACAATGGGTGCAAATTTTATTCTCAGGAAGAGTGAGGTACTTATTTTTGGGATCCCACTTGGGCAATTGACTTCCAAAGCCAATCCCTCTCCTGTTGCTACTATGATTCTCTTGAAGCCATATCAGGGCGTCAGAGGATTTATTCCATTTACAGGTTCGATCTAATTCATGTTTGACTTTGCCAAGTTCTTCATTAAGAGTTCTTTTTCGTTCTTCCTTGGCATACATATTATCTTTTAATTTTCCCATGTTTTATTCTAACATGATATAAGAATGATCAATAACCTTTTTACTTGATCCTAGCTTTAGCTTTAAGTTTTCATATTTTAGTTCTAGAATCTCAGTTTCAAGTGGATGAACCTGGTTCAACAAGTCAGTGTTTTTCTTTTCAGATTCACTGACTCTGATTTCCAGGTTCATGCACTTTGCTTTTAGCATTGCACATTCTTTAGATAGTTGATCCTTCTCTTTGGTTGTTTCCTCAGAATCATCTATGAAATCAAGTAGCAACTCAGAGAGTTTTTCCTTAGATAGGAACTTTACTTTGTTTTTAAGATGAGAGATACTTACCTCTGGTTCTTCGTGTGATTCCTTGTCAGATTCTCCAATTGCCATGATGCCTGATCTTCAGTCTCCCCATCTTCTGATTCTTCATCTGAACTTCCCCCCCAAGCAGCAACCATAGCCTTTGTTGTGGTTGTCTTGGGTTGAACCGGATCCTTCTCTCATATCTTTCCTTTTTCCACACTACTTCCCACTGAGGACAGTTTGTACTAAGATGGTCAATCTTACCACATTTATAGCATCCCTCGTTGGTTGGTCTTTCTGGAGCTTTTGCTTTGTTGTAGTTTCCTCCTCTAGAGATGCCTTTCTTCCTCATGAGAAAGTTTCTGAATTCTTTGGTGATCATGGCCATCTCATCATCTTCCAGATTTTGTACCTCAGTGATTCTTAGGTCTAGAGTCCTCTCCTTCTTTGGACCATCCATCTTCATTGTCTGCCTTCTCAGTTCATAGGCAGTGAGGTTTCCAATTAGCTCATCCAATCTGAGGGTTGCCATATTTTTGGATTCCTGGATAGCAGTGATTTTGCTTTCCCAGGAAATAGGCAAGACCCTTGTTAGGATCTTCTCAACCTTGTCCTCTTCATGAATGATTCTTCCAAGAGACTTTAGTTCATTAGTCAAAGTTATGAACCTTGTGTACATCTCTTGGATAGTCTCTCCTTCTTTCATACTGAAGTTTTCATACTGAGAGTATAGTAGATTACCTCTTGGCCCTTTTACCTGAGGTGTTCCTTCATGGGCTACTTGCAAGGTGTCCCAAATCTCTTTGGCAGTGGTGCAGCCTTGGATTCTGTTGTACTCGTCTGGACCTAGTCCACATACTAGCCACTTTTTGGCCTTTGCATTCTTCTCCCATTTCTTTAGATCCTCAATAGTGCAATCAACTCTTGTCTTTGGTATATCTATACCTTCAACAGTCTTCATCATGGTAGTTAGAGGACCATCAATGACTATGTCCCAGAGTTTATAGTCTTCTCCAATTAGGTGATCCTTCATCCTATTTTTCCACCATGAGTAGTACTGGCCATTGAAGAGTGGTGGCCTTGCAGTTGATTGACCTTCCCAATTTCCAGGTGGTGCACTCATCTTGATCTTCTCCAAGGTGTTAGCCTTTCAAGGATAACCTGCTCTGATACCAATTGATGTTTTAGACTTCAATACCACACAAGAAGATAGGTTACTTTGTGTGGTACCCAATTTTTGAGTCCTGTCTCAGTAGAAGAACCTGGTTCTTCTTGGTGTTCCAATGACTACTATTGCCAAATAATAAAAAGCAGTAAAGTAAAAACACAGAGATTTTTACGTGGAAAACACCTGGCTCAAAAGGTGAAAAAACCACGACCTACTCCTCAGTAGGATTTGCTCAACTCTTCACTAAAAACTCTGAGCCAAACGGACTTACAAAATAAACTCTTTTGTAATCCTAGGGCTAACTCTAATCCCTTTGTAGTAACTAGCCCCTAGCTAATTTCTACACACCTCAAGTTAACTCTAACTTGAACAATACGTACCTATTACAATTGCTTCTATGAAAGCTGAAAGATACAATATTAAAAACTCCTACTACAATCAACTAGACTCAATAATCAATCAGATGGAACTGGTTCTTCTAGTTGAACTGTAGCCTTTGCATCGCACAATGATTCTGCTAGCAAAAATAACTCTGGGAATTTTGCTTTCAGACTTTGATTCACTTCAGCTTTGTGCGTGTTGAATTCCAGCAGAAATACATCAAGTATTTATAGAGTCAGTCGTTGAGCTTGTCTTCCAATTCTAGTTCAACTCTACCTGGGTGAACCAATTCGAACCAAACTCAACTTCCTTTCTTTTGTTACTTTCCTTGCTGAATTCGACTTCAATTAATCAGATCAGTTTGCAACCTTTTCGCATTAGGAGACAATCTCTTGGTACATTGATATTTCATATTCTAAATATCTCCTAAGCATATACGGTTCATGTGCCAGCTCGTCAGTTCACGATGTGTGCTCTGATGGACCTGTTTCAACTGGTCAGCCTTTTGTCAATCTTCAAAACTATGCAGTGACATGGGTCAACAGAGCCTGAAGTAGCAAAATTTTTTGCTTGAAGTGGAGCAAAACTTCAGATATTTTTGCATGAAGTTCGGCCTGACTTGCAAAGACAATCACACAAACTTCAGTTCATAGTGCAAATGGCAAACTTCAGTTCAATAAAACAACATGTGTTGGCTGAAGTTTTTATTTGTAATTGCTGAACTTCAGCATTCTAGTACCTGAAGCTTTGTTTGTAATTGCTGAACTTCAACATTCTATTAGCTGAAGCTTTGTTATGTATTTGCTAAACTTCAACATGTTTTAGTTGAAGCTTTGTTCTATATTATTGAACTTTAGCATGTTTTAGTTGAAGCTTTGTTCTGTTTGTGATGAACTTCAGGGTTGAAGTTTGTTTTGTATTTGCTGAACTTCAGCATTCTAGGAGCTGAAGTTTTTGTTTATATTTGTTGAACTTCAATATTCTTAGAGCTGAAATTTTAAAACAACAATAAATTTAAAATAGACCATGATTAGCAGCAATTGATGTTGTTCATTTCAAAGATTGAAGAATGAAAAATATTTTCGATATGAAAACAAGTTACTATAGATAAATTAGAATCAAAAACCAATGTGCATGTAAAGCTAAAATATCTAAGAGGTTAAATTATTGTGAATAAGACCAAACTGAACATAATGGGACAAGCAGATATATATGAATCATCAGGCTAGAACGCATAACAATATCTCAATCTTCAACATTCAGAAAACGACGGAGGAGCAGAAGTTGTTTAAACAATGAGTACAAGTTAAAACTTTTTTAAAAAGTGGGTATATGTTAAATGAGGACGACCAAATAAGGCGTCCCGTGTAATTTTTATACTAGTGTTATGGTCATTCGGATTCAAGCCGTGGGATCAACCATAAACCAACCCCTAGTATTTTGCCATGTATAGTTTATGTCTATATATCTCTGAATATTTCAATAATATTTTTCTCTAACTTTTTTTTTTTGTAAGATTTTCATATTCAAGATCTTGTACGCATTAAGTTAAGTTAACATTTACAGTAGTGTCTATATTCCTTTTTTTATATTTATCTTTCACTTTTTTCCAGATTTTGTGTCTTAAGAGACAGCATGGGCATAAAAAAGCTTTAGAAATTTCTTTCATATACTTTGTTTAAAATAAACTGAGGGAATTGGGTACAATGGCAAAAGTTGCTTCAAAAATTACGTAGTTTGTCCAATAATTTCAAACCTAAAGACAAAACTTTAGCAGATAATTTGGATTAGTTTTATTTAGGTATAGAAGCAAGTCAGATGGCTAAAATGTTATTGTCAAACTTTGACATAGCTACATGCTTTTATTTTAATTTATCAACTTTAAGAATGATTGATTGACAGCACTTTGAGAGATCCTTTGGAAAATAATGAAATTTCAGAAAAATAATTACTTAAACCAAAGTCCAAAGCATCAACTGCATGCACTAAATTAATTTGAAAAGAATGTGTTATCTAATTTAAACATTTCTTATCGGAGGCAGATCCAGGATTTGAAGGTCGGGGTATATTTCTGGATTCAACCAAAATCTGCTTTGCATATAAGGGTGCCTATGCAATTATATTACAATTTTCTAAAGACATATACATGTATACATAAAGTTTTTGTCGAATTTTATGGGTGCCGGTGACCCCTTTCGGTATCGCATAGGTCGGCCTCCGTTTTTCTTATACATCATTTAGATAGGTTTATGTACTTCTTGAGTTAGTTTGTTAAAACACTTTTTACGCATTTATTAGTAGTCGTTATAAACTCGTATTATGTTTGGATTCTCTTACTTTTTCCAGTAACTGCAACCTCCGCAAAGGAAGGAAAAGAGGAAAAAAAAATAAGAAGCAAAATATGGCCCATGCAGGTCTCGAACCTGCGACCTTCGCGTTATTAGCACGACGCTCTAACCAACTGAGCTAATGGGCCACTTGATTGATATCCTTCCCTTAATGTATTTAAACCTTTTGGTTACTTACCTGTGTTTTCCCCTATCATGTTCCAAAATTCCGTTTTCTTAAAATCAACAAATATTTAGCAAATTTTCTGCCTGATGCTTCTCTATGTTTTCATATGCTTCTGATAAATTTTCAAGTTCACTCATATTTGCGCCAGATAAAACAGCTTGAAATACTACTGAATTTATTATTGTTAGCTGTTAGGGATATAGTAGATATGCCATACATCCAATCTCATATTTGATAATTTGAACATATTTTTCTGAACTTTATTTGATACAAAAGTATATGGCATCTGATATTCTTTTATCATAGTTATTATTAATTGCTTGATTAACTTGATAAGGTCCTTGATTAAATTTTGAGACTTGACATTGTGATAGAGATCATAATATTGAGAGTGAAGTTTCTTATAGTTTAATCTAAATTTGTTCTTGATCATAAGATTATTAATTTGGACATTAATAATCCGGTTAAATCAATATTTATGTGATCGTCTTTATTGGATAAAGATTAGTTGATCTCATTAACTAAATCACATAGATATATAGTGCATATAGAGATATGATCATTGAACCGACTTATTGGATAATTCCTAATGGTTAGAATTGCCATAAACTGTCAATAGGATATTCTCTTGAAGAATGTGATGTAAGAGTTTCCTTTGACCTGAGGTCGTCATAGTAATTGACAAGTTATTTATTATGCTTTGGTACCAGACACCTATGGCCCTAGGGCGATAATTGAAAGGATATTGGGTATGATTAAATACTTGTAGCATTAGTGATTGATCAAGATGAAATCTGTCAACTCTTGGTAATGAGTTTAAGCTCCATGTTGTCATGAATTATAAACGGTCAAACTAAGACCTTGGCCAGGGCAATTGAATGAAAGAAGAAAAGAGCTTCTTAGGTCATTCAATGGTCGATTATATTTGACATGAACACATAGTTGGTCGCCTATTAAGATTTGACAGTTGAACCATATCCTAGGGTGATCCAGAGCTATAAAGACAGAACAAATTACTACATTATTCTTCTACTGGTTCTTGAGATTAAATTCTATACTTCATGCTATCCGGTCATTAAGGAGTGTTGCTAGACGCCACCCTTGATTAGTATATTGATATGATTAATTTACTACCGGTTTAGTATTGAACCTATGGTGTCGCACACTAACGAGTGCTCTGATCTTTGCTAAATGATTAATTACTTTATTACTTAATAGTTAAATTAAAGAATTTAATTAGTCAAATAAATTTAGTTATTAGTCCAAATGAAATATTATTATATTATTTGCTAGCACAAAGGATATAATTAATATGGTGAACAAATTAAAGTTTTCTATTTGAAATAGAAAATTAAATAATCTCTTGGTTGACTATATACGATATATTTAGTAGTCATAATTGATATTTATTTATATATAGGAGATATATAAATATTAAGATATTATCCAATTTGGAATTGGATTTTAAATCCCATAAGAGACGTCTACAACTGTGCAACATGATATCTATTTGATATGGATTTGAACTTTCTTTTTAGCAAAATATTAATTAATGACTTGTAAGGAAAATCCAATATGAATTGGATTTGACATTATTACAATCCAATTTTCACGTTGGACTTCATGGAAAGTCCATGTAAAATTCGGCAGATTTAAATCTTCCTAAGAATGTTTCCGATTTTTTTAAAATAAATTCCAAAAAGTTTATTTTGGAATAAACGTTTACCCCAAATAAATTATTACCTCAACAAAATAGAAAAAAGAGTTTATAGGTGATGCTATATAAAGGGTGATGGAACAAAATTTGCATAATTAATTCTTGAGAAGAAAAACAATTTGTGGAAGTGAGAGTGCAATACAAAGTCAAGAGAGAAAAATACAATTACAAGAAAAGTGTTTCTTGTTCCTGTAATATTGAGTTGAGATTTTTGAGAAGAATTTCAGCACAATATTTTGTTCAATTTGTTTGCGGATTTCATTGATCAAAGAGTTGATAGCAAGAGTCGGTCTCGGTGTGGATACGCATAGAGTCTTCGCACTATCGAAGAAAATTTAGAAACGAGACTCTCTTCACCAGGTACGTCTTAGATCCGATTTTTGACATGTAAATAAATTTTAAACACGAAAAGTTCTGCCTAGGATTGTTATTGTCTTCTGCTGCATGTTATGAACACCTATGTGCAATCCTACAGTGGTATCAGAGCCATGGTTTCTCGTGTCTAAAATTTATTTATGAAATATTTTAAGATTATATTTGAAGAGTTCAAACCATAATACTTGTATCGTATGCAATAGTCAAATCGTTTGAATGCTGATATTATTCTATTGTGGATAAAATATGTAATCATATAAGTTAAACTATTGAGATAGTTCATAATTTGAATTTTGAAATTTTGTATTAGATACGATGGGAATCTATAATAGGTTACAGGATTCTATTGTTATTAGTTCATGAGATGTTAATTAATAATAATATTCTGGCATGAATTTTTTTTTTGTGATATATGTGATATATATATATATTAAACATGTTAGAAGAATTTTGAATTTTATTTTTATGTCACGTGCTTGTTCGTTACATAATTTTGAATTATTTATTACATGTGATGTAAATTAATTTAGGAATAAGCATGTAGACAACTTGAACTAAGTGCTATAAAAGATTTGATTTTCATGTTATTAAAAAGTTATTTTAGTAACAACTCCCTCTTACTAAAATTTGAGTTCTTAAATAATAAAATATAAGATATTTTATTATAGAGCTATCCATCAAAGTAAGTAATTTTATTTATTTCTTATTTAGAAGGAGCGGCCTGACAACCAGGAGACTTATAGTTCGAGAATATGTTAAAATTATTTATTGCATTAGATGTATGAATTGAAAGAATTATTTAATTTATACTAGACGCCTGGACTACCCGGGGGAGCATAAAATTTAATAAGTTCTTTGCCATCATGATGGTTGAACTCAACTATGCCAATAGGATCAACTTGACTACCAGGGGACTATTTGACATAGAGCTATTTAAGAAAATTATATGGGGATACAATTGGTAAGAGTACCTACCTTTAAAATATATGTGGGAAACGACTTGACTTCGAAGGGGCTCCTACATATTGTTAAAGGATTCCTTTACCCCACTAACTGAAATAAAGATTTCTTAAACTATACTGAGGGTAAATGGTTTAAATTATTAGTGGAAATATCATTTAGATAAAAGTCCATGTCTTTATGATATATGTAAATATGTTCTTATAATATTTCCTTTTCTTTTCTATGTTTTAGATTTTTCAATATGTCTGTTATATCACTGCGTGAAATACTTGAGACCAACAAGTTGGTAGGACCAAACTTTGATGACTGATAGAGAAATTTGAGAATTGTTCTCATGCATGAAAAACTCATTGATGTGATCGATAAGCCAACAAACATAACCCCACCAGAGAATGATGTTCAAGGCACCAAGGTTTATCAGAAACACTTGGAAGAATGCCTTGCTATAAAACGCATCATTCTCACTTCTATGAGTTCTGAACTCCAGAGAAAACATTAGAATATGGATCCAATTACAATCATTGAATATCTTAAGAATATGGTTGATACACAATTGGACATTGAAAACTCTCTAGTTAGACCCCTTGTCAATCATATGATTGTTCTTATCGAAGAATATGAGAAGTTGGGGTACAAGCTTGGTAAAGAGCTTTATGAAGATTTGATCTTGCAGTCAGTATATGATGCTGAATGTTTTCACTGTAAAAAGAAAGGGCGTTGGAAGAGAAACTGCAAGGAGTATCTTGCAACTCTAAATGACAAGAAACAAGGTGAGACATTAATGAAAAATATTTTCAAGGTTTCTTTAGCTACTACTAATTCTTCACTGTGGGTATTAGATACTGGCATTGGTTATAACATCTGCAATATTTTGCAAGGGTTCAAGATAAGTAGGAGGCTAAAGAAAGGAGAAGTTAATCTACAAGTTGAAAATGGTGCAAAGTTGAGGTCGTAGCTGTAGAGCAAAGTACTTATGTTGGATGATTGTTATTACGTTACTAAATTTGTTTCGAACATAATTTCAGCTTCTATGTTAGACAAACGTGGTTTTCGCACTAATATAGGCAATAGTATTTGCTCTATTTATTATAGTGATAATTTATATGTGAATGGCTATCTCCAACATGATGTTTATGTCTTACCTAATGTAAATTCTAATTCGATTATGCATGTTTCAAGTCTTAAGAGGAAAAGAGATGATCAAGTAAATCATACATACCTTTGGCATTGTAGGCTTGGTCATATTGGAGAGAAAAGAATTAACAAGTTGTACAAGGAAGGGTACCTTGACAAATATGATTTTGAATCATATCCAACTTGTGAATCTTATCTCAAAGGAAAAATGACCAAATCTCCATTTACTAGAAGTGAAGAAAGAGCTTCTGAATTATTGGGACTAATTCATACAGATGTTTGTGGGCCCATGAAAATTCAAGCTAGAGATGGATATTCTTACTTCATCACCTTCACCGATGATATGTCAAGATATGGATTTATGTATCTTATGAAACACAAAACTGAATCTTTTGAAATGTTCAAAAGGTTCCGTAGTGAAGTTGAGAAACATACTTGTAAAATTATTAAAGTACTACGGTCTGATAGAGGTGGAGAATATCTTAGTGAAGACTTTACTAGATATCTCAAAGAGAATGGGATTCTCTCCCAGTGGACACCTCCAAGAACACCACAATACAATGGTGTGTCTGAAAGGAGAAATCAAACCTTATTAGATATGGTGAGATATATGATGGGGTTCACTAATATTTCAATTAATTTATGGGGTTATTCTTTGGAAGAAACAACATACTTTTTTAATAAAGTTTCCACTAAGTCAGTCTCTACAACACCATATGAGATATAGAAAGGACGTAAGCCTAACCTTAGACACATTAAAATTTGGGGTTGTCCAGCTTATGTTAAGAGACTACATTCTGATAAAATTGATTCAAGATGTGATAAGTGTAGGTTCATTGGGTCTCCGAAGAAAACTATGGGATATTATTTCTATCACCCTTCTGACCATAAAGTGTTTGTGGCCAGAGGAGAAACCTTTCTGGAAAGGGAGTTTTTTTAGAAGGAAATTATAATGGAGAAATAGAACTTGATGAAGTTCAATAAACTAATGAATCAACATAATATAAAGATCATGATACCCAAGTTGAAGAACCTTTATTGGATTTTTGATTTTTCCAAGGAAGTTGCCATCTTCAACGGTTGAAGTTCAAAAACAGGTTAATGAACCAATTCCAAACCAAATTGAACACCAACCAAATCCAGTACAAGGTGAACAGGTTGTACAAGTACCTCTTAGAAGGTCTACACGAGAACGTCATATACTAACTAGATTAGATCTAATGGTACAAGATGATGTATCAAATGAGGATGATCATAATGATGATGACCCTAAGACCTATGAAGAGGCTATATAAAGTTTTGATTATGAGAAATGGAAAAAGGTCATGGAATCCGAACTGGAATCCGTGAAGGAAAATAAAGTATGGACTTTAGTTGAACCTTCAAAGGATATAAAACCTATTGGTTATAAATAGATTTTTAAGAAAAAGATTGGAGCACACGGAAGGTAGAGACCTACAAAGTCCGTCTTTTTGCCAAGGGATATCGTCAGAAAGAAGGAGTCGACTATGATGAGAATTTCTCTCCCGTGGAAATGCTCAAATTAATTCAGATTTTTTCTTGCTATAGCAGCATACTATGATTATGAAATATGGCAAATGGATGTGAAAACAACTTTCCTTAATGGTGAGCTAGAAGAGGATATGTACATGACACAACCTGAAGGTTTCACATCTTCGTCTGATCATAAAAAAATTTGCAAGCTACAAAGATCCATTTATGGACTAAAGCAAGCTTCTCGAAGTTGGAATATTCGCTTTAACAAGACAATTGAAAAGTTCAATTTTGTTAGATGCGAAGAAGAACCTTGTGTGTAAAAAAAGGTTAGTGGGACCACAATTATATTCTTAGTGTTGTATGTTGATGATATATTGGTCATACGGAATGATATACCAGCATTGCAAAGTACCAAGATTTGGCTATCTGAACAGTTCTCCATGAAAGACTTGGGAGAAGCAACTTATATATTAGGAATAGAGATCTATAGAGATAGATCTACGAAGCTGCTTGGACTTTCCCAGTCTTTGTACATTGATACCATCTTAAAGAGGTATAATATGGATAATCTCAAAAGAGGCTCTCTACCGATAGGCACTGTAATTACTCTCAGTAGGGAGGATTGTCCTAAAACACCTGAAGAGAAAGAACGCATGAGTAGGATCCCATACGCTAGTGCAGTGGGAGCTATCATGTATACCATGACATGTACACGTCCTGATGTGGCTTATGCACTTGGAGTGACTAGTCGATATCAGGCAAATCCTGGTGAGGAAAATTGGAAGGTGGTGAAGACCATTCTTAAGTACTTAAGAAGGACTAAAGCCCAATTCCTTATCTATGGGGATTCTGAGTTGAAACTTGAAGGTTATACTGATGCTAGTTTCTCTTCAGATAAAGATAATAACAAATCTATTTCTGGTTATGTATTCACCTTAAATGGTGGTGCGGTGAGTTGGAAAAGTTCCAAATAAGCTACAGTAGATGATTCAGTGATTGAAGCAGAATATATAGCAACTAGTGAAGTTGTTAAGGAGGCTGTATGGATGAAAAAGTTCTTAACTGAACTTGGTGTGGTTCCTTCAATAGAAGGTGTGGTTCCACTGTTGTGTGACAATACTAGAGCCATTGCTCAAGCAAGAGAATCAAGATCACACCAAAGTTCCAAACACGTTCTGCGAAGGTAAAACTTGATAAGAGAGATCATTGAACGTGGAGATGTCGAGATTCAAAAGGTTGATGAAAAGGAAAATGCTGCAAACCCATTCACTAAAGCACTTGGAGCAAAGGAGTTTGCCAAGCACAAGTGAAAATTGGGAATGAAGCGCAAGAGCGATTGGCTCTAGTACAAGTGAGAGATTGTTAGGGATATAGTAGATATGCCCTAGATCCAATCTCATATTTGATGATTTGAACATATTTTTCTGAACTTTATTTGATACAAAAATATATGGCATATGATATTCTTTTATCATAGTTATTATTAATTGCTTGATTAACTTGATAAGGTCCTTGATTAAATTTTAAGACTTGACATTGTGATAGAGATCATAATATTGAGAGTGAAATTTCTTATAGTTTAATCTAATTTTTTTCTTGATCATAGGATTATTAATTTGGACATTAATAATCCGGTTAGATCAATATTTATGTGATCGTATTTATTGGATAAAGATTAGTTGATCTCATTAACTAAATCACATAGATATATAATGCATATAGAGATATGATCATTGAACCGACTCATTGGATAATTCCTAATGGTTAGAATTATCATAAACTGTCAATAGGATATTCTCTTGAAGAATGTGATGCAAGAGTTTCCTTTGACCTGAGATCGTCATAGTAATTGACAAGTTATTTATTATGCTCTGGTACCAGACACCTATGGCCCTAGGGCGATAGTTGAAAGGATATTGGGTATGATTAAATACTTGTAGAATTAGTGATTGATCAATATGGAATCTGCCAACTCTTGGTAATGAGTTTAAGCTCCATGTTGTCATAAATTATAAACGATCAAACTAAGACCTTGGCCAGTGTCACGACCCCAAATCCTAACAGGTCGTGATGGCGCATATCGTGGAACTAGGCTAGCCAACCATCACATTACTACGCTTTTGTTCAATTATAAGAGTCCACAATTTAATAATAAGCATCAATCATAGCATGGAGTAATATAATTAAGTCTTAGCGCCCCAATGACAGTCTAACAACTCTAACAAAACCTCCCCAAGAACTGGAGTCAATAGTCATGAGCATCTAAGAATATATAAATCTAACTCTGCTAAAAATATAATATATGTCTCTGAATCAAGTACTAAAACTAAATAAGGAAGGGAAGTGGAGAAGCCGTGGATGCTGAACAGCTACCTCAAAATTTCGTAACAGCCGCTAACGAACAAGAACAACTACTGCTCCAGATCGTCACCTGAATCTGTGCACAGAAGCACATGGAGTCTTTATGAGTACGCCAACTCAGTAGTAATGAAAATAAATCACAGTCTGAGAATTATAAAACACACAGTACAGATACACAATTTCACAAAACCAGTAAAACACCAAGTCCCCATGTAGTATTCATCAAATAAGTAAGTACGAAATCAGTTTCCAGAAATCCTTTGAAACAAGTGTAATATCAGTATATCTCAGTAAAATTCTCAGTAAAAACCAGTTTGAAAATGAAGTAAATCATAGTTCGAAAACTTAGTAAAAAGCATCGTAAATCTGCCCCTCGGGCCAAAATCATTTCTCGTAACAGTTTCCCCTCAGGCATTCTCTCAACCACTCAGTAACAATCATCACTCAGTATCAACTATCACTCAGTATCAGCCCCGCGGGCAATAATTATCACTCAATAGGTACATGCGCTCACTGGGGGTGTGTACAGACTCCGGAGGGGCTCCTACAGCTCAAGCGCTATAGCAACATAAGGCCTGAAAGCCTCCTCACAACATAGGCCTGAAAGCCTCCCTCATATAAGGCTTGAAAGCCTCCTCACCTCTCTCATGAGGCCTGAAAGCCTCCTCACCTCTCTCATAAGGCCTGAAAGCCTCCTCATAATATAGGCCCGAAAGCCTCACTCAGCCAGACACTCTCAATTTTCCCTTAGGCCATAAACATACCGGGTTCTCGACCCAAAACAATATTTCATTTTTCAATAAATAGTATCGAAATACCTTAGGTGTCAAAATAATTTATCAGAAAAAGACTGAATGTAAAATCATAACATATCAGTGAGAAAAATATAGTAAACACAACCCTCAAGGAAAAAACAGATCGGCACTAGGCCCCAAACACGGCTTACAGCCCAAATCATATCATAATAAAATATTACTAGTTAAGCATAGGCTTAAAAGTCGGCTTAGCAACTCAATAGTCGCCTAAATAGGAAATATGTTTCCAAAGTTTCAACCTTTGAATTTCAAAACCCGTGAAAGGGTGTATAGTCCGGGATTTCATACCCTCAGGACAGGATTTAAAGACATTACTTACCTCAAAACTAGCCCGGAACTATTCCGCAACACGCTTGCCTCTCGAATCAACCTCCAAGGCTCAAAAACTACCAAGTTTTGATTTTCATCATCAATTTATGCTTAAGGAACGAATTCCAATCGAAAGATATCAAATTTAACTCAAAAATCCGAAATTTGTCAAAACCCGACCCCCGGGCCCGCGTCCCTAAAACTCATAAATTTTTATACATATCTTTTCTCCATCATCTCACGAGTCCATACATATAAAGAACGCTAAAATCAGAGTCCGTTTGACCCCTCAAATCGACCCCATAAAGGTCTCATAATCTCAAGCCCTAAACCCACCTTTTTCTACTGATTTTCATGAATTAAATGCCGAGATTATGTTCTATAATCACCCATAAACGAGTTTTAATGATCAAAACACTTACCTTTATGAAGAACACTGATTTTCTCTATTAAAAATCACCTCAAAAGCTTCTTCCCGTTCAAAAATTAGAAGAAAACTCGCACTGCTCGTTATATATATATTGTTCGCGTGTTTTACTGCTCACAATGAATTCCATGTGAAATTCTAATCAATTTAGGCTTTTGAATCAGTCAATTTAAATTTATAATGAAGGAGATATGTAGGTTTTAAGATTTGAAATAGTGTAGGTTTTTATTACGCCGTCAGTAGCAATTTCGTCATTAACCCGAAAAATCTGGAAAACTTGGTAAAATGGCCATAAAATCCTCATACAATGTCCAAATTCGACGATTCTTTTTACTACGAGTCCGTAATTACGACACGGATCTAATACTTCATTCAAAACAGTAATTGGAGCTTATTTGTTCAATATGATATCATTTATGCTTGAAGAAACGACGCCGAAGCATAAGAAAAACGAGCACAACGCAACCCAAACCTATCCAAAACTCACCCGAGCTCCTTGGGACCCCACACAAACATTCTAACAAGTCCCATTACATAAGTCGAATTTAGTCGAACCTTCAGAACACCCAAAACAACACCAAAACACCAGATTTACGTCGAATTCAAACCTAAGAACTTCTAAATTTTCAACTTTCGCCAATTCAAACTTAATTCTACCACGGACCTCCAATTTACAATCCAGACACACACCTAAGTCTAAAATCACCTAACAAAGCTATCTGAGCCATAAAATTTACTTTTCGAGGTCGTTTGCCAATAAGTCAACTCTCAGTTGACTTTTCCAACTATAAAGCTATTTTTAGAGACTAAATGTCTCAATTCTCACTACAGCCATTCTAAACCATAGCCAACCGACTCTAACACATCATAAATAGTAACCAACCTATGACAAGGCAATAACAGCAATAATAATGCAAATTATAAGGAACGACCAACCAGGTCGTTACATTCTCCCCCACTTAAACATACGTTCGTCCTCGAACGTGCCCAGAGTTGTTCTAAAACCGCCAAAATTGTCGTGTAACCTACCATGCACATATTCGGAGGTGATCCCACGTCACCTTACCCCATATAGGTCTAATAGCACAACACAGTTGAAATTTTGAAATACAATCTTGACCCATAAACCTTAGAACCAAGTTTCCACTTTTGAAAGAATTTGCAAGATCAAATTTCCGCGACTATAAGCTAAAATAGTCTGACCACGCTGTATCAAGCCATATTCGTAACCCAATATGAAATCAAATAATATATCGCATGACTCAAACACCCATAGCGATAGCTCCTAATCACCATAGTTGCTCAAACAACTCAATACCGTACATACCCTCTTATAAAAATAATGCATCGCTCAAACACTTCTATATACTGTCGATGATGAAAGAAACACGTAGAAACCAGTAACCAGTCGTTCGATCAACATCAATACCATCCAGAGCCATAACTTGTGCAACTCGTGCGTTCAATAACAACATCCCAAAACCTCATTTTATAAAATAAAGAAGACTCATACGAGAGGACTATCCTGCCACTAACACTTACCACACTACATCATGCTAAAAGCCTGGTATACATCTTGAGACCATAACACGTGAATTTGACACCAAGGATCATACATCCACTTAACTTCGCTATAAGGCGTGATCCCATCCAACCGCTGGACCACGTGAGATACTTCAAGCCACCTTGCTCAAAATCAATAACCATGAGAAATTCAACATCAAGTACTCAAAATGCATTGCCATAACCACGGGGAAATCAGACGATACCACGCCACCCGAACCAGAAAGAACATAACCTAAACATCTCACCGGGCAATATCCCATTTAGTTACCTTACTCAATCCTCGCTATAAAGACCCTATAAAACCGCACCCTATGTACATATAACCAACAATCACCACTCCTCGAAACACCGAAAGGCAACCCATAGATCACTCTAAAACACGAATAAGCTCAATGACAATCAAATGGTACATCTCTCAACCATAGCAATTTGGAGTCAACAATTCTGACCTGTTGAAAAACACACACACACCCATACCAGGCCTATCAATAACTCTAAATCATTTCTGGTCACCCACAATAGATAGATAACTCTCCAAAAGTTCACAATGACTGAGTCATGGCACATAGCTAACATCTGACTAACATTGCTCGCATCTTCACGGTCTACAACCACAAAATAACTTGTTCATGAGAACTCCCAGTCTCGAAATCCATAAAGTGCACCAATTACTATATCTGATACCAGCTGCACCACTCGATATATAACATGTATCCAATACTCAATCATTCCACGGGGGTTACCCCTATAATTATTCTGTGCCCCCGAGCAAACTTGAATATCAACAGTCGATCCAACAAGAAAGCGTCGTAATACTAATGAAGCACCCTTAACTCCACATATTGCCCTTTCTGGAATTTATACCCTCATCAAGCCACCCAATGGTGGTATCACCTACCTAGTCATCTGAAACTGCCAGTTCTGACCTTCCTTCGAGAACTGAACTGTGACCTCGCATATGCAACTCTCCACTATACACAAAATACCGCATACCCCATGCAATCCTATGATAAATATGAGAACTTAATTCTCCCTTCCTAGCAATAAACAACTACGTACCCAACTAGCCAAGAACTTTCCAGTTGATCCCATCTAGAAGAAAAATCACTATACATCACATGGCCCTCACGCCAATAGAAATATATATCTCTAACCATGGTAGAAACCATCAAGAACTCCCGAATAACATTTGTACAACACCAAACCGCCAGGACTGAATCCTTCTAACTCAACCAAGCTACGCATGCCACCAAATCCCAAGAGAATTGCTAAGAAACACCTGTAACAAATCATTACTTCATAACACCCACAGAACTAATCATATCCCTTATCGTTTATCATGTCAATCCGACCTACTACCAAGTTGTCCTATTCATTCAAGTTCCTTCTGACTTACCTTCGAATTGATACTTCTTCTTGCCATAATACCGCAATTCTCAATCCAGACTCACCGCACGAAACCCAAGCATAAAATATACAGTCTAAGGCTTATAAGCCGCTGAGTACTCCCTCAAATATCCCCCAAAAGCACCCCATTAGAAATACTTACCCTGAAGAGACTTCCTGCGAATTTAAAGTCATTACCTTCACTTTCCTGATACTGATGGATAGAATCCATGATAATGCAAATACACCACAAGCCTTGACACCTTCCCCGTAAATCTTAGTTCTAGCCCTTCTCACACCTTGTAGATCCTCGATTGCTACATATAACCTTGAATCCGTCTGAACCATTCTAGAACGTTATTTACTCTACGCAATTTCAATTACACTAACCAAGTAAACATAACGACCTGACCCCGCTTGCAATCTACATACTAGGAAAGTAATCCACACCTTTGAAGCAACAAGCACACTCATACATTGTATACACTACACTTACCAGTACAACTTAATCATCCAATAAATTCCATTATCCGTAAAGTACATTACAACCTGTATCGAAGAAATTCCATTACTCGAGTCATTCCCAGACTCCACCTCTGTCGGTCATAACCGATTCACCAATATACCTCGAACCGTAACCAATACAGCAGATAATCGTGTAATCAATTTATCAATAACAAATTCCGCCACTTGGCTCAAAGTCAAGGATCAAGACAAACAATAACTCACTATGCCCACACATTATCACTGCTACCCTACTGTGGTGGGGTTCAACTAAATCCTCCATAAGCTTATATGACCCAAATCATCTAACACTCAAATCAACTGCAACTCTCGCATCCACCATTGAAATGGTCATGCCAACTCCCACAAGCGATCTAAACTCAATTTACAACATACACCATTAATTGATAGAGACAACTTACTACAGATAAACATAAGGGTCACACACCTCAGGACAACCCGCAAGAGATACCCCTGTCTGCTTAACCTCAAAATGATATCTCCTAATACACTTATGAAAATCATAGCTATCACACGATCACTATACCTTCCTACATTAGAACACAAACACTGACTGCCCTCAAGACATCCCATTTAGCGGTATAAGAACCTGAGGCTGATGGCAATACTAACACTGGGGCTGTGGTCAAGGAAATCTTGAGCTTCTGGAAGATCTACACACACTCATCTGACCACATGGATATCTTCACTGGACACCACGTGTCCCAAGAATGCTACTGAACTGAGCCAAAAATTCACACTTGGAGAACTTCGCACAAGCTTCTCCTCCCTATATCCTTGTAATACCATCATCAAATGCCGAGTATGCTATACGTGGCTACGAGAGTACGGCAGGATGCCATCAATAAATACAATAACAAAGGAGTTATAACACGGCTGAATACACCGGCAATCAAATACATAGACGATGTTGGGGCATTAGTCAGCTCAAAAGACATCACAGGAACTCAGAACATAACAGCAAAAACCACTTCACTTCCACAACTAAACTACATGAGAGGTCCTTGAATACTCATAACTCGAAGCCATTTTCTAACTCAATACAGAAGTCAAATAATCAATGGTTCTTGCCACATCTCCCGCCAATTCATTTTGTCACAATCAAACAACCTGAACACATCTAACTGTCAATCACACTCACCACGTAATCATCTAGTCACAAGGTTTCATCAATAAGGACACCACGGACATATAAGTCCCCCAACACATGTGCTCACACAAATGAAATCTTAGTACTCAAGCCACATACAAAATCCGGCCTCAAGTCCTTCCGACTGGCCCATTATTAACATGTTAAAAATCACATCTCACCCATGGAAGTCACAAGCCGCCGACGCACAACTGATACCAAGCGCTCGCGTGCGCATTCGAATACGTGCAAGGAATTCAAGAGTTACGCTTTTGGCTGAATAAATGGATTTGCACGATAAGAATTCAAGAATGTGGAATGTTTCCTAAGGGTTCTGCAGCCTCTCGAAGATAAGTACAGACGTCTCTGTACCGATCCGCAAGACTCTACTGAACCTGCTCATGACCGTTGAGTCCTATGTAACCTAGTGCTCTAATACCAACTTGTCACGATCCCAAATTCTAACAGGACGTGATGGCGCCTATCGTGGAACTAGGCTAGCCAACTATCACATTACTACGTTTTTGTTCAATTATAAGAGTTCAAAATTTAATAATAAGCAACAATCATAGCATGGAGTAATATAATTAAGTCTTAGCACCCCAATGACAGTCTAACAACTCTAACAAAACCTCCCCAAGAACTGGAGTCAATAGTCATGAGCATCTAAGAATATATAAATCTAACTCTGCTAAAACTATAATATATGTCTCTGAATCAAGTACTAAAACTAAATAAGGAAGGGAAGTGGAGAAGCTGTGGACGCTGGACAGCTACCTCAAAATCCCGTAACAGCCGCTAACGAACAAGATTAACTACTGCTCCAGATCGTCACCTGAATCTGTGCACATAGGCACATGGAGTCTTTATGAGTACGCCTACTCAGTAGTAATGAAAATAAATCAGAGTCTGAGAATTATAAAACACACAGTACAGATACACAATTTCACAAAATTAGTAAAACACCAAGTCACCATGTAGTATTCATCAAATAAGTAAGTACGAAATCAGTTTCCAGAAATCCTTTGAAACAAGTGTAATATCAGTATATCTCAGTAAAATTCTCAGTAAAAAGCAGTTTGAAAATGAAGTAAATCATAGTTCGAAAACATAGTAAAAATCGTCGTATATTTGCCCCTCGGGCCAAAATCATTTCTGGTAACTGTTTCCCCTTAGGCATTCTCTCAATCACTTAGTAACAACCATCACTCAATATCAATCATCACTTAGTATCAGCTCCGCGGGCAATAATCATCACTCAATAGGTACCTGCGCTCACTGGGGGTGTGTACAGAATCCGGAGGGGCTCCTACAGCCCAAGCGCTATAACAACATAAGGCCTGAAAGCCTCCTCACAGCATAGGCCTGAAAGCCTCCCTCATATAAGGCTTGAAAGCCTCCTCACCTCTCTCATAAGGCCTGAAAGCCTCCTCACCTCTCTCATAAGGCCTGAAAGCCTCCTCATAATATAGGCCCGAAAGCCTCACTCAGCCAGACACTCTCAATTTTCCCTTAGGCCATAAACATACCGGGTTCTCGACCCAAAACAATATTTCATTTTTCAATAAATAGTATCGAAATACCCTAGGTGTCAAAATAATTTATCAGAAAAAGACTGAGTGTAAAATCATAACATATCAGTGAGGAAAATATAGTAAACACAACCCTCAAGGGTTAAAAGTCAGTTTAGCAACTCAATAGTCGCCTAAATAGGAAATATGTTTCCAAAGTTTCAACCTTTGAATTTCAAAACCCGTGAAAGGGTGCATAGTCCGAGATTTCATACCCTCAGGACAGGATTTAAAGACACTACTTACCTCAAAACTAGCCCGGAACTATTCCGCAACACGTTTGCCTCTCGAATCAACCTGCGAAGGCTCCAAAACTACCAAGTTCAGATTTTCATCATCAATTTATTCTTAAAGAACGAATTCCAATCGAAAGATATCAAATTTAACTCAAAAATCCGAAATTGGTCAAAACCCGACCCCCGGGCCCGAGTCCCTAAACTCAAAATTTTTTATACAAATCTGTTCTCCATCATCTCATGAGTCCTTACATATAAAGAACGCTAAAATCAGAGTCCGTTTGACCCCTCAAATCGACCCCTAAAGGTCTCATAATCTCAAGCCCTAAACCCACATTTTTCTACTGATTTTCATGAATTAAATGCTGAGATTATGTTCTATAATCACCCATAAACGAGTTTTAATAATCAAAACACTTACCTCTATGAAGAACACTGATTTCCTCTCTTAAAAATCACCTCAAAAGCTTCTTCCCGTTCAAAAATTAGAAGAAAACTCGGACTGCTCGTTATATATCTATTGTTCAGGCGTTTTACTGCTCCCAATGAATTCCTTGTGAAATTCTAATCAATTTAGGCTTTTGAATCACTCAATTTAACCTTATAATGAAGGAGATATGTAGGTTTTAAGATTTGAAATAGTGCAGGTTTTTAATACGCCGTCAGGGGCAATTTCGTCATTAACCCGAAAAATATGGCAACCTTGGTAAAATGGCCATAAAATCCTCGTACGATGTCCAAATTCGACGATTATTCTTGGTACGGGTCCGTAATTACGATACGGATCTAATACTTCATTCAAAACAGTAACCGGAGCTTATTTGTTCAATATGATATCATTTATGCTTGAAGAAACGACGCCGAAGCATAAGAAAAACGAGCACAACGCAGCCCAAACCTATCCAAAACTCACCCGAGCTCCATGGGACCCCACACGAACATTGTAACAAGTCCCATTACATAAGTCGAATTTAGTTGAACCTTCAAAACACCTAAAACAACACCAAAACACCATATCTATGTCGAATTCAAGCCTAAGAACTTCTAAATTTCCAACTTTGGCTAACTCAAACCTAATTCTACCACAGACCTCCAATTTACAATCCAGACACAAACCTAAGTCTAAAATCACCTAACGAAGCTATCTGAGCCATAAAATTTATTTTTCGAGGTCGGTTACCAATAAGTCAACTCTCAGTTGACTTTTCCAACTATAAGGCTATTTTTAGAGACTAAATGTCTCAAATCTCGCTATAACCATTCTAAACCCGAGCAAACCGACTCTAACACATCATAAATAGTATAACCAACCTATGACAAGGTAATAACAATAATAATAATGCAAATTCTATGGAACGACCAACCAGGTCGTTACAGCCAGGGCAATTGAATGAAAGAAGGAAAGAGTTCTTAGATCATTCAATGGTCGATTATATTTGACATGAACACATAGTTGGTCGCCTGTTCTATTTATCAAATAACTTGGAAGATAATCAATCTTCTTAAAAGCGAAAAAAGAATTCATTCATTTAATTCAAAAAATATAAGGATTCACTCGTTGGAAACAACATAATCCAATTTCTTTCAAAAACAAATTACCATACAACTCTCAATTCACAATTGACTTATTTTAGGTAACACCAAAGGTTCTAAATGAACAAAAATTACAATTACAATTAAAAATAACCAAATCCTTGAAACATTTGATTTAATCAGCACTGCTTAGTTCACCATCCTGCAGTTTACTCGAATCTGTCCTTGTTTCCCGGTCAATGGCTTGATATTACCCATCTTTATCATAGACTTAGCAAAATCTTTGGAGAAAAACCTTAAGTTCTTACTATATTTTTTAACAAGATCATCAGTTTTTCCCCCACTAAATAGTGCTTGATCAGAGTGCAAAAGCCCTTTCTTGGACACCAAGTTACTAAAATATTTCGAGTCGAAAATAGCTGGTGTAGGATCAAGAGAAGCAAGATTGGAATCACCTCCACTACGTGGACAATTTGCTTGGCGTTGCCTTGCAAAAGTAGAGTCAATGTTGTTAGTCTCATTGTAGATCCGATTTCTGAAGGTGAAACACTGAGCAAACCCTAATGTATGGCCACCGGAGAGCGCGACGAGGTCTTCCTCATCCAATCCTTGTTTCTTGAAGTTGTTGATAAGTGCAGGTAAGTCCATAAAAGGACTTGGAATGTCATTGTTAGCTGTGGTTCTACTTGCTGTTGTGGAGTCTCTTCTTCCCAATTTCACTTCCCATGTTGGTCCATGTAGCTGTTCATGTATAAATGTTTCAGTTTAATTATATACTGAAGGTTCATAACATTTAAGTGGAGAAAATCTATGATATTTGTATTGACTCTTAGACTCACTATGAGGATTGCTACTAATTCTTTATTTCATATCGAGCTTAACGTATCTACTTATAGCCTATTTCGCCAAGCTTCTAAAAGTCAACTTATAATACATAGTTCACTAATTAATTTGAACTACTTAATTAAAACATTAACTAAGGTTAGGAGAAATATTGACAAGTGAAAATCAAATTTATAGCTTATGTTAGGATCGAAGGGGAGTAATACGCACAGCAACTACGGAGTCACGAGCTGCAACTGCCAAGATATCCGCACAAGATACAACGGGACGTCCACAAACTTTATCAACCTCGGATTTGATTTGATCAATCACCTCAAATCCTCTAGCAGAATTGTTATTAGCACGAGCAGTCTTTTCACTGTCAATAGTCGCCGTTTGGTCAAGTAGAACCGAAGCATCACAACCCTAATTCATTAACAAAACATGCATTAGTAATTACGTCTCAAGCATTAACCAAAAGCAATGAATTCCTTCTTAACTTCAGATTCTTTCACAAATATAGAAATTGGGATGAAATGAAAAGTATTAAGTGCGACAAATATATAAGCTTACATTAACGAAACAATCATGAAAATGTAGACGTAGCAGAGAAGCGCCCATTCGTCTCTCTTTCCGAATTGCATGCTCCACAACCCGTTTAATTGTTGGTAAAGCTTTAGGGCAAACATCCTCGTAGAAATCATCTGATAAATCCGAAAATGCCATAACTGCTAAAGAAAATATGATCAACACATGAAGAAAGAGGAAGCTACGTGAAACCATTTTTGATAATTACTACTATAGTCGATGAAATTCTACACTTTCTATGTGATGTTACTGATTTAATTTGTATGATGATGAGAGTAAAATGGGGCTATATTTATAGGTTAGAAAAATGTTGACTATTATAACACGACAATGGTTCTAGGTTTAGCAACTCTCACAAGAAAAATGAGCCAGACTTTGACAATTTCTAAGAAGACAATTTCTTTTAATGTTCTGGTCTTTGGTATCAATGCATGCATGAAAAGTTCAGACTTGGTAATTTTCGAAAATTATATTTATGATAACTAAGACTAAACCTACTATTTAGGTAAACTATAGATTAACACCATATAAATTTTTGACTTGGTATATAATATGGGAGGTGCTGATTATGGGGAAAATATTATTAAACCTTTGAATTATATATATATATATAAAATTTCAATCTTGATTTTTTATTTTTACGTGCTTTACCACTTGTTCACCCTCTTAAGGCATGTAAGAGATGAAATACCGAATCAATTATAGTCAGTGAAAAATATTATTTTTTGAGAAAAAAACTCAAGAATAATAATACTTCACAAGAATGATTTCTTTAGAATAATATCGTATAAGTGATTAATCAAGGAGTTTTGCACATTAATTATATTACAAGCAACTACCAACTCCAATTTTAGAGAAAAAGTCAACTTGTCCAAAACAAGATAAAAATATCGAGAAAACCCATTCAAGTATCTATACCAACTTTGTCAACGTTAACAACATGCATATACGTAAATTAGTTGCAAGGGGCCATGATTAGACATTGGTTAATGATGCTAAACGTCTTATAAATTAGTTCTTTAAGCAATAGAATGTGGACTACTTGCCAGTGTTTTATTTTATTGGCTCGTCCATTACTTAAATTATAATATAAGGTACGTTAATTATATATTCAATAAGTATTAATAATATGGTCCCTTCCCATACCGCGTCTCGCCGAAATATCTTTTAAATTAAATATAGTGACAAGGATACGTGATCAGTAGATGAACAACTACGTTTAATAATAAGTTTTATAAAAAGGTTTTAATTATTAGCATGATTTTCTATATGCAGTGACATAAAACAACAACAACAACAACAACAACCCAGTAAAATCGCACAAGTGCGTCTGAGAAGCATTGAGTATACGCATACCTTATCTACCCGGGAGGGGTAAAGTGATTGTTTCCGAAAGACTCTCGGTTCAAAAAGTCAAAAGTAAATAATAGATCAATGAGCAACAAATGTCAGAAATATAATATTACCATCATAAAAGACAAAAAATAGATGGAAATGCAATAACATTAATAACCAGTAATATATATTAGATAATTAGATGCGGTGACATATATACTGAATAATGAGATTGATGAAAATGTAGTAAATTGAACTTGGTTAGAATGTAGCAACACGCAACGAGGGGAATCTTCTTAATCTAGATAAAATTAAAGTTGCATTAGAAGAAGTTATTGACAATTTAGGATAATATCTACTATATAGTGTAATACTATTAATGCAATTCAATCTGTTATACTTGGTTACTTGCGTTACTTTACCTACAACTAAAAGAAGGGCAAATTTTAGAATCACTCAATACTTGACTTAAATTGGTGAATTGATATCGCCATTGAAGTGCTTGATATTTCCCTAGGATCAAAACACTACTCTAATGTTTTGTCTGATTCATTAACTTTTTTAAGTTCATTATATGAAAATAAAAGAACAAACATAACTATCTGGTACGGTTGTAAGCTCGTAATGGAACTTACGTACTTAAGAAATAAAAATCTATATCAATTTGGTTAAATACGGTTCAATCTATTTAGTCGATTTAAAATATCTTGACACCCTTAACACCCATTAGAATGCTCGATCTCCATCGTTCAACCTTAGGACCGATATTTGGATTAGGACTAGCGCGGGAATTGTATCTTTCGGCCCTATATTAATATATTATAAATGATAAACTAAGGGAAAGATTTAATATTTTCTAAAGATTAGTTGTTCACAACACTAAAATATGAGCAGATACACCTAAATGACCTAATGTAGGTCATCACCTCATTTGTGTATATGTTTATTTATAGTGTATATCACTACATTTTAAATTCGGCCAAAGATCACGTTTAGCCACGGCCGGAACTATTTATATTTGATAGCTGCATAAGTTTATAAAATTTATATATTTTATATATATAACATACATTAATGTATATATATATATACAAAAAATATAAATTTTCGACTATTATTTTGAAAGCGGTTTATACAATATCATTTTCCCATTAAATTCACCCACAAACCTCAATAGCAAAAACTTGTTCGGCCTTCTCATGGGCTAAGGGTGGCCAAACCCCATACTCTATAGTTTGGGGTTGGGTTGGATCAGTCCAATCTCTTTCCTGTCATGTCTGGGCTGCAGACCTTCACTTCACTCCTTGCCTTCAGTTCACTCTTGGTTCATTGCTTGCCCTTTAAAGATTGACATTTTTCACTTTTAGCCCACGTCACAACTATTTATATTCGATAGTTAAAAAAGTGTATAAAATTTGTTATAAAATATAGAATGTATGTATATACAATGTCATTTTTCCTCGGAAGATTCATCATCGCATCACTTTAAAGTCGTAAATATGGCATGGCTTGATCACATTCTAGTCCGTATTTTAATGTTTAGTCACCATGTGAAAAATAATGACTTTAAAGACGAAAATAAAATGTATAATAGGTAATACAGTTATCCGCTTATTTCCTTTTTACAATAATCATTTACACATAATTTGATAGAAATTGTGAGCAAAGAAATGTCAAGTGAAACCGTTTGTAACAACGTAGAGCGGTCCCTAGTTCAAAGGATCAAATTCTCAATCAGATTAAGGACTACGATGTTAGCATTGGAATTTGATAACAATTGCGAAGCAATGAATGAAGTTTGGTTAGCAGCCCGAAACGTGTAAGCACGGGATATATATGTCTGTTTTTGCAATTACTTCTTTCAATTTCAATCGACTATTCCAAGGGCAGTATGTGTCCATTTCATATTTGTGCTTTTAGAATACTTCATAGGAAAACATCTTTCCTAGAATAGGGTGCATTTGATATGTGCACCCTCTTCACCCACTTATGCGTCAAAAACTTATCAATTACTCCGTTCACTTTTACTTCACATGCATATTAAAAATATATTTTTATATTTACTTGTTACTTTGCTTTATGCATATCAAAAGAAGATAACTTTTTTTTCTATTATACCCATAATATTTATTACTTATTTTAAATTATTTTCTCAAATCCAATAAAATATACATCAATTAATATATGTATCATGGTAAATTATGCACTTCATTTATTATTTGTTAAAGGGTGTGAAAAGTCAAAACTTGCCAAGTAAAATTGAACGAAGGAAGTATTAGTTATGCATATCTTAATCATTAATTTTTTTTTTTATAATTATATAATGAGTGTAATAAATTAAATAATAAAAATTTATAACAAAGTCTTAATTATTAGAAGAATTACCCCTACTAAATGACCACCTACTTAAACTAAAAGTAGCCAGCAAATGTATGATATTTGTATAAATATGTATAATCAATGTATATCAACTACAAAAAGTAAATAATAAATATCACCGACTATTTGTGTAATAATCCCTTATTATTAAGATATCGTAGTTTCAAGAACTTTTGCAAAAATGATATCGTCAATACGCCATCCACATTCACCGTGTTGATCGTCATCGTCGCCGCGCCCGCTATATCAAATATCATCACCATCGTTATTGCCCTCCTTTATCAACTACCATCATCCACCACCTACAATCACTATCCTTAACCATAACTACCACCAATCCGCACAAATCAATTGTCACCTTTGCTAGCCATCCTTTACGATCATCACCACTACCAAAATAGCCACTAATCGTTACAGACAATCACCATTTTGCCCTATATATTTAACAAAGTAAAAGAACTTACAGTAAGCTACCTAATTTCTATATGAGCTCTCATAATTTGACAAAGACTCTCATCAAACACCGTCCCAAGTTGCTAAATTAACTTTCAACGAGATCATATATACATAATTAAGGATTAATATATTTGTGAATGGTTGGGGTTCAAATCTTTTTTTTTTCGAATGAATATTCCAGAATATCATAGTGACCTATAAGTTTTTGAACGTTAAGTAAAGCTTTTGACTTACGAACTAATACTTAGAACATTGACGTTATCTTTGAATTTTACCTGATTTTTAGCTTGAGTGTTCTTGTCACTCCATTTTCTTCTTCCTCTCCTCAATTAGCATGGATATGTGATGAGGAAAATGACTACCATGGATCGGAAAGATCACCTCATTGCTAGCTAGTAACATGATATGTCTCAACTGCTCATAGACTATGTTGTTCGAATTCTCTAAGTTTGTCACTTTCGTATCGAGTTCTACACATATTATGATTTTTGGAAGATTTGATATGATATAAGTGAACGACATTTATGAAAGATCCAAGCAACATAATAATGTACCACTTATTTCAACTCCAATATTCCGAATGAGTGGTTATGTTATGCTACATTGATTCAAGTTGTGCAGTAACTTTTAACCAATTGGCATAAGTTACACATATTAGTTGCATCTTGCTCTTCCACAAAATTTAAGGAATGCATGCACTTTAGCCCATAAAAGTGATTTGGTATGTCACCACAAAGGGGAAAAAGAAGATATACATAATGTCAAAAGCTATACATAACCTTATTAGATTTACGCATTTTTTCTTCTCAAATGGATTTCATCCCCAAGTAGCTACACCTTCCGTTCCATTTTATGTGGTATCTTTTTAGTTTTAGTCAGCTATAAAAAGAATAATATATTTTTATATTTAAAAACTATTTAACTGTATTTTCTTATTTTACTCTTAATAATGTGCTTTTATATTCACAAAATTATCTTAATAAAACCACAAATTTCAAAAGATTTTTTTTGTAACATAACATTAAGTCATACAAATTATTGATATATAACTATATTTGTATAAGTAATGCAATGTGTGTGTATAGCAGTGCAATGTGTAACCCTCGTGTAATATGCTCAATCGAAATCTTCTCTCACTTGCATGTCATTTACAGTCAAAGATCCAATGGATTCTATCATGGTATCAAAGCAACGGCCTTAGGATTTACAACTCCGATCGAAGCTCCACCGAAAATCTAGAAACAAAGCTCAGATTTGAGCAGCCATGGCGGAAAATGAAGTTGTTTCGCTTGAACACAATCATTCATTATTTTTACAAGCTGAAAATGCTCCAGGACTCATGTTGATGCCTCTCAAACTCAGAGGGCCAGAAAATTATGCCGCTTGGAGCAGAGTGATGAAGTTAGCACTACGAGGAAAGAGTAAGCTTGGTTCTGTAGACGATATTTGTGTGAAAGCAATTACAAAGGAGAATTAGCAGATCAATAGGAAAAATGCAATGTTATTGCGTTGTCATGGATTGGAAGCATGATTTCAAGTGAATTGATGCTGAGTATTGTGTACGCATCAAATGCGGAAAAAGTTTTGAATGATTTTCAGGAGAGATTTGACAGATCTAATCTCACCAGAATTTATTATCTGTGGACTGCAATTACGACTATAAGGCAAGGTAGGGACTCAGTTACAAGCTATTATTCGAAAATGAAGGATTTATGGGATGAACTTGATGTATTAACCCCTTTTTCCTCTTGTGATTGTGAGAATATAGACATTCTATAAATCATTTGGAAAACATAAGAATGTCACAATTCCTTATGGGATTCAACGAGGGTTACATCAATATACACATCATTGTGTTGGAAAAAAGGCCAGTTGTGAATGTTACTGAGGCTTATGTTATAGTTAATCAAGAGGAGAGTCAAAAGACCTTAGGTGTCACAGATACGCACAGAGATCCACTCACAATATTAGCATGAAAAAATAAAGACTCTAGACCTAGAAAGCGTAGCTTAATATGTGAGTATTATGGGTATAAAGGACATCTAAAGGAGAATTATTTTAAGATAATTGGATATCCACCTGATTTTAAAAGCAAAAAGAAGAATCAGACAACTGGAGAAAAGGCAATGCAAATACAAATACGACTACTGCAAAGGAAGTAAGAACAATGCCAACAATTCAAACACCATGCCATTTCTTTATAGAAGAGCAATACAAGCAATTGGTTAATCTGCAGTCAAAGCATAATATAGGAGAATGTTCTACAAATATCATATGTATAATATCTCTATTATCTAATGCAGATATGTATGATTGGGTGATAGATTCTGGGGAAACTCATCATGTCACCTATTGTAAGAATGTTCTAAAAGATATTAAAAGTGCTGACAGCCGAGGAATACAAGGAGTGCAGGTGCCTATAGAAAACAAGTCAAAAATTACTCACACGGGAAATTCAACTATATTAGAAAATAAGACAGTGAAGAATATATTGTATGTGCCAGATTTTAAGTTCAATCTACCTTTAATGTCTAAACTCACTAAAGATCACTGGTGTTCTGTCACTTTTGTCCCCTGGTTTTTGTATATTTCAGGATCTTTACAGTGGCAGGGTGATGGGGATTGGTAAAAAGAACAATGGAGTATATCTACTAAAGGAGAACATAACACAAGCAGCAGCAGGATTTTTTGTGCATCAAGGAATTAACACTGAGATTTGGCATCTGAGACTGGGACATGCATCACCAAAGGCAATGGAAAGTATACCAACTCTTAGGAATAAAGTTAATTCTCAAGTTCAACAAAACTTTGAAGTTTGCTCTTTGGCTAAGCAATGTAGGTTGAAATTTCCTATTAGCAGTGTTAAGTCTACTACATGTTTTCAATTAGTCCATCTAGATGTGTGGGGGCCTCACAAGGTTCCTACCTATGATAGAAAGCATTATTTTGTCACCATTATGGATGGCTACAATAGATACACTTGGGTATGCTTGATTCAGCTTAAATGTGAAGTAACTACTGTAAAAATTTTGTTGTCAATAATAAGAAAATCAGTTTTGATATTGGTATTAAGGTACTGAGGACAGATAATGGTACAAATTTTTTTAATTCCAAGTGTAAAGAATTATTGGCTTCTCTTGGCATCATACACTAAAGAAGTTGCCCATATACTCCATAGAAAAATGGGACTTTAGAGAGAAAACGTAGACACATTTACAAGTTGCAAGAGCTCTGAAATTTCAGAGTTCAATACATCAAAACTGCTGCATATCGGGAAGGAAGTGTCCTTATGAGATGTTGCATAACAAGCCTTGGCTAGTGATTGTGAGGCCCCAATTCTTGACTGGAGGGGATTAGTAAAGTCAAGCCTAAAGGCCCTTTACTAATATAATAGAAGGTAAGGCAGTCAAGCCCTATCTAAGTAAAGCTACGACTCCTTGGTGAGAATGAAAAGGCGGTACCCCTATCACAACAAGTCAAGTTCAGTTGGCGGACCACTTTTTGCCGGGGGAGGAATCATTTTTGTAGTAAAAAAAGCTTATGCACCTAGCGAGGAAATTGGAAGCAGTTACTAATTCATGATCTGGACCATCTAAGGGTGTTTGGTTGTTTGTGCTTTTCAAGCAACCTACCAAGAGGAGATAAATTTATAGCTAGAGCAAAGAAGTGTGTCCTTACATGGTACTCAGAGACTCAAAAGGGGTACATGTTATATGAGTTGGACTTTAGAAGAGTAATGGTGAGTAGAGATGTCACATTTAGAGAACATCTTTTCCCATGTAAAGAAGCGGAAGATGCAACTGAGGATCTGTTTGCTTGTGAACCAGTAGGGGTTACTCCTGAAAAAACTAATCAGAATCATCAACCCCAGCATCAACCATCTGATCATCATCATAGTGATAATCCACATTGTAGTGATGCTCATGCTACAATTCACATTGCTGAACAACCTGTATCAGAATCACATGCATCACCTCCAACAGCTCCACCACCAGCCACACTAGAACCACAAGTAGAACCCCCTACACTACCTGTATTGCAGGAACCAGGTGCATACCATGTTAACCAACAGATCACAAAAATTGTATCACCACCAACAACCCATTTAGAAGAAGCACCATCTGAAGAAATACCACATCAAGACATGTTATGCCTACAATGCAGCTAGAATGTCTAGCAGAACCTCCAAACCTTCTATTGGGCTCAAAGATTATGTGACTTCAGTCAAACCAACCAAGGATACATCATACACTATCTTCAATTTCATCACTTATGATCACCTCTTTGAGAACTACAAATCCTTTTTAGGATCATTCTCAAAACCTACTGAACCTAGGTCCTTCAAGGAAGCTTGTCTTGACAAAACCCGGGTAGAAGCAATGGAAACAGATATTAAAGCACTTGGGGACAATGCAACCTGGGAAGTAGTAGACCTTCCTCCTGGAAAAATAGCTATATGTTCAAATTTAAATACAAGGCAAATGAGGAGGTGGAAAGGTTTAAAGCAAGGCTGGTGGCAAAAAGCTACACACAACAGGAAGGATTAGATTATCATGAAACATTCTCCCATGTTGCAAAGATGATCACTGTTATTACCATTATCAGTATAGCAGCCTCTAAGGGATGTAATCTATTCCAAATGGATGTAAATAACTCTTTCTTGCAGGGTGATCTTTATGAAGAAGTCTAGTCTACATGTGCTTGCCTCAAGGATTACACAAGCAGGAGGACAAAAGGTATGTAGGTTGCTGAAATTTTTGTATCGGCTAAGAGCCTGTTTGGATTGGCTTATTTTAAGTGCTTTTAAGTCAAAATAGCTTTTAAGCCATTTTTAGTGTTTGGATAAAGTAAAAAAGTGCTTTTAAGCACTTGTTTTTAAGCTAAAATAAGAAAAATAAGTCACAAGCTAGAATTCCTAACTTATGGCTTTTGGCTTAAAGTCAATTAAAACAAGCCCATCCAAACGGGCTCTAAAGCAGGTTTTTAGACAGTAAAATATTAAATTAACCGAGGCACTGTTAGCATCTGGTTATGCACACAGTCTCTATGATCACTCATTGCTCACAAATAGGGCTGGATCAGATTTTGTCATTATCTTAGTTTATGTAGATGATTTACTCATCGCTGGTAGCAATCATGCTCTTGTGGAGGCAACTAAACAACATTACATAGTTCATTCAAGGTTAAAGATCAAGGAGAACTTAGGTATTTTCTTGGCATTGAAATTCTGAGGTCAAACAAAGGAGTGCTTCTTACTCTAAGGAAATATACACTTCAATTAATCTCAGGTGTTGGGCTTGCAGTTGCTTAACCTATTAACACGCCTATAGAGCTCAATCAGAAGTTGACAACCATTGATTATGACACGCATGTTGGTCTTCTACTGCACAATTCTCCTATAAATCACCTTTGTATATTGTGACTCTGATTGGGCAGGAGATGAGTAACTGGTCACATTGTCAAGCTTGGGACTCCCTGCTCTCGTGGAAGTCAAAGAAGCAACCTACAATTAGCAGGAGTCCAACAGAGGCTGAGTATCGCGGTCTTGAATGCAGCAGCTGTAGAAATTATTTGGGTGGTAAGATTGCTTAAGGAGATACAAGTTGCAGTTGATGTTCCAGTTAATTTGTACTGTGATAGCAATGCAGCTTTACAAATAGTTGTCAATCCCATATTTCACGAGCGAACCAAGCATATCGAGATCGATTGCCATTTCGTTCTTGAAAAGATCAAGGCTGGATTGATCAGTCCTCAATACATTCCCACTAGTCTGCAAGTAGCTGATTTAATGACCAAAGGCCTTAGTTCAGCACAACATCATGTTCTTCTATCCAAGCTCGGAGTGTTTGATGCTTTCCACCCTCCAGTTTGAGGGGAGTATTGATATATAACTGTATTTGTGTAAGTACTGTAGTGTGTGTGTATAATGTGTAACAGCCTATAGAAAGCAGGGTCATTGTGTAATTAGCAAAAGTTAGGCGGTTAAGTGGTTAGTTGGCTATGAGCTGTCAACCTCTAACCACTAATATAAACAACCCCTCCCTCGTGTAATATGATCATCTTCTTCTTTTTCTCTCTCAATCTTCTCTCACTTGCATGTCATTTCTACTACAAATGCAGTGAAAGACGATGCGAATATGTGGACGGTGACGTAAAATATATACCGGTAGCTAGTCAACTCCACTTTCTGATGAGGATAAGGTGTGACTTAAAAAATGGAAACAGCAAGACTTAGGGTCTCATCGAAGGAAAAGTTCGAAGAGTGTTTCAGGAAAGTAATAGTAACATATTTGAAAATTAGAAGACAATATAGAATTGCAGTATAACTTAAAACCAATTAATTTTCTGTTTGTTTCTTTGCTAAAGAGAAACGCAAGAAGGTACTTAGGAAATATATCCTACTCCTCCTTATCCAAGTGAAGAAATGGCAATGTGAAGAAGATATTGTAAAGAAAACTTGTATTAAGTACTAAGGAAAGTTTCATTTCCTCTCCTTACCTTCAAGAATGTCCGAACACAATAAAATAATAGCAACAATAATAATATATTTCTAATAAAATTCTACAAATATTATTAGGGAAAGGTAATATAGAAAGACAGAAAGTCTGTTTTGAGTAGATCCTCAGTTCAAGAATAGTATGTCCAAAACACAGTGCGGTTCAAATTCAAGTAGACAGATAAGGTCGGTGGAGTAATGTCAAAAATGCAAATTTCAAAAAGGCTTTTTGATATTCACGTGGGATTGTCGAAATTAAAGGACATGGTCGATATGGGCGCTCAGTATCTCAGAACTTTACAGAAGAAAATGAATGAGGTTAATATGACAAACATAGATGAATTATTTGCTTTGAAATTGGCTCCTGGATTATGCTTTGCCACATCTAAATTGTGAGTCATTGTTTGGGTCAAATCTTAATTACTCTATGCATAGGCAAAAGAAAGATAGACCAAAAGTTGGGTATAGATACAAAGTTAGGCAAGGACCAAGACTCCTGGTCCAAGAGGAGTTTGATCACTGTTAGAATAAGAGTAATTTCAAACGTTATCACTTCTTCCATGTACACTTTCCTTCGTAGCATATTCCAAAAAATAATAATTATCTTTATCTTTGCAATCAATTTTTTACTAGTTTCTTTTTTATTTACCCGTAATGAAACAAATGTTTATGGTTTGTTTTAAGACTATATATTTCAAAAAAAAAAAAATCCTTTAATAAACTGGAAGCGTAGTTAGACACGACCGATACATAAATTAGAATAGAAACAATACTTCCTTCGGTCTACTTTAAGTGATTTTTTGGTCTTTTTTTTTGTAGTCCATAATATTTAATTTTTTCAGATATCAAGAAGGAATTAACTTTTTCTTTCCAAAGTTGTCTTTAGAATAAAGAACCTAGAAGTAGTTTGTTATATTTTCAACGAGCAGATTAAGATTAATATGATCAATTTTATTATTAATACTAAAAAGTGAATTTCTTAATATTTGTGAAAAAAATCACTTAAAATGGACGGAATACATATTTTCATCATGTAATGGAATACAATCAAAGCTGAATTGGCGGTCCAACAAAAACAGCCTTGTGCAATATACGGTCAAACTTCAAACCTCTCTATAACAACCTTATTTATTTCGAATATTATAGTGAGGTCATGGAGAACATATATTATAACATATCATGAAAGTTAGTTCTGAAAAAAAAAAACTTGACTTTTATAGTGAAGTGTTATTATATAGGAATGCTGTTACAGAGAAGTCTGACTCTACAAGTTTGTACCTACTTTGTTCATGTCACTACTGAAAATTAATAAAGGGTTCCAAAATGGAATGTAATTTCTATTATTTCTATTTCTATATTCCTACTTTGTTTGCAATTCTTAAATGCTAACTATTATTGATGCACATGGGACCCACATTCTCGTAACTACAACACTTCTTTACATGTTACTCCATGTAGATTAGATTACTTTTATGGAGAGTACTGCATGCAAATAATCATTTGAGGCGTTCCTTTTTCTCAGTTGGTAAAATGATTAATTTTGGTTTTGTTAACTAGAAATTTTCACAGAGAAAGTAAACTTAATTTTTTAAATAATAGTGCAACAAAAGAAGATTTGGTAAATATTTACAAGATTTTCGTATTTACCCACTCTGTTTTAAAGTATCATGAAAATTAACATATGAAAAATCTATAAAAAAATAAAATATTTCTCTTATCTCCTTAATTAAGAAAAAAAATTAAAATCCCTATAATAATTTATATAGACTTCTATCAAATGTTTGATATTTTATCACCGGTTAACGTTATTTTAAAGGAGTTATAATAAAAAAATAATTTGAACTACTATATTGAATTAGTACAATTTATATCATGTTAATATTTGTTTAGTGCCTTTGGTTCTCTTTTTTTGAAGTAGTAAATTGCCTCTTTTAGGGTGCGGGTCCCCTTGGAAGTTCTCTTCATTTACTGTACTAAAAATTTCTGTTGATTTTGTTGTATACAATACATGAAGTAAAATCAATAGTAACTTTTTTTTTCATTTTTTATCGTATTTTAAAGAATGATATTGTTTGTATTTTCATCAACTAACTGATTGTTCCCACTGTTGAAACTCTTGTGAAACCAATTTGGATGTATTCAAGAATAGTTTACAGTTTGATTGGTAAGCTTCTTAATTTAGAAAATTTGTTAATATAGATGACACTTGTAGCTTTAATGTATTCTCTTGTAAAATATTCAAATAGAAAAATAATACCATTAGTTTTAAATTTTTAGTTTGATGTTTATGCTTAATATGAACGTTAAAAATGAGTATTATAGCACATAGTCTTTTTATGTTAATTGGAGCAATTTAAACAGATTATAATTTATAGTTTAATTTTAAGTAAATTATTAAAATAAACTAATTATAAAATTGTGATCCCCAATATCATTCTCTATCCGTGATTAAATGAATATAACAAGAATCAATTTATTTATCAAAAAATTAATTGAGTCTCGACAAACAATAATTTTAAGACTACAATATTGAGCCGTATACGGGCCTTTCCTCATCTAGTATTTATTATATAGAAAAGAGAAGAAGAGGTTGACAAAAGACATAATGGTCATTTTAAATATATTAGCTTATTGTTTGCTTGTATACTAGGCTCAAAAGTTTGGTTGTGTGAACCCCACTTTCCATTCAACTTTCACTATCTTCGTTAAATGCATTACTTGATTGTTATTATTATTATTATTATTATTTTTTCAATAAGTATTTTTAACAAGAAAAATTATCTTCTTGGTAATTTTATAATTCAAATGTTCACCTGATTAAAAATACTATGGTAACATACTAGAACAAAATATTATTTACTATGGTAATATTGATTAAGTATTTATTATTTAAAGTGATCGAGAGATTATTTTATTTTTAATATTATGTCATTAAAATAGAACAAAATAAAAGTTTTTTTGTTAAAAATTCTTAATAAATTAAAATAACGATTATTATTTCAAAGAATAAAAAAAAATACTTTTTCATCAACTATTTGGGATTAAAATTAATATATTTTATTATTCAAATTTTGATTAGTATAAAAAGGAAAAGTAATACATTAACACAACTGAAAATACTAAAAGAATAAAATTATATATCAATTTAAACGATAAGAAAAATACATCCCAGCTTATTTTTCTACTGACTTTTTACTCAATATTTTATAGTATTAATTTTAAGTTTGGTGGTACAAAAATTTTTTAAAATAAAAAAGTGTAGATTTTATGTAGAAATAATTTAAATTGTACTTGAACTATTATCTAATCATGTATCATATTGGTTGAGTGGCTATACTCTGATGAAATTGATTGGTCATCGTTGCAATCGAGCGAAGACTGCAGAAGTAAAATAGATTTCGTCGCTCTCTGTAAATAATTCAAGTGACAGGCCTTTAAATATAGTTCTGCAAAATTCAGAAATCCAGTTTATTTGTTCGAGAATATCATATCGAGTATAAATTGTTCATATAAGACAGTGATATATAGTAAAAATAAATGTAACACTATTTATCAAGTTATACACTGGCACTTGGAAAGTAGGGTAAAGTTATTTGACTAGCTAGATATTAAGCTCCGGTTTGGTCACATAATTTGTCAATTATTTTTTGAAAGTATTATTTATTCATGAAATATAATTAATTTTATTTCAAGTTTCCAAAAATTAATTTAAAACAGTTTTTAGGTGAAAATATTCCTTTCACTTATAAAGTTTTAATTTTTTTCAAATAAAAGACATGTTAGTACGCAACTTCAACTTTCAAAAGCTAGCTAAGAAAACAGAAAAAGGAGAAGAGATTGTGCGATGGGACCATATGGTCTCAATCAATAAATTACTTTTCGAGTGCCTAATTAATTCTAACGTGGTCCATAAAACATCCTACATGTACAGGCTAATAGGTAGCGACACCTTCCTAATTATGTACAACCACTAAAAAGCATTGAATTTAACCCAACTACCAACTAATCCTTTCACTCCTCCATTTGGCCGACCATTAATTTATGTCCAATTTTCTCTCTATAAAAAACCCTAAGGTCTCACTAGCTTTTGTACACAACACTCAAGGCAATAACATTTGTAGTACTATATCCCTCTACTTCCTCCAAACTACTCTTTATTTCTCTAATTTATCTTTTAAGAATGGAGATGGTAGGCAAGATTGCATGTTTCGTAGTTTTGTGCATGGTGGTGGTTGCACCCCATGCAGAGGCACTGAGCTGCGGTCAGGTTCAGTCTAAGCTGGCTCCTTGCGTCCCTTATCTACTGGGTCACGGCCCTCTCGGAGGCTGTTGTGGCGGCGTTAAAGGTTTGTTGGCTGTTGCCCGGACCCCAGCTGACCGCAAGACTGCATGCAATTGCTTGAAATCAGCCGCTAATGCTATTAAGGGCATTGATTTGAGCAAAGCCGCTGGTCTCCCTGGTGCTTGTGGTGTCAACATTCCCTATAAGATCAGTCCCTCTACTGACTGCTCCAAGTATGTTTTTCACCTTCTTTTCTTTTTTTACTATGAGTTTACCATATCTCTTCATTTTCATTGTAAAGAATTTTTATAAGATCACGCTAAATTTAACCTACAACAACAAGTAACTTTACATATCAAGCATTGTATGGTAACATGAAAAAATAAAGTAATACTTCCAAGTTATAACTGATATGATAATGTAAAAAAACTTTAATCTCCTTTTGCTATCCTTACACTGGCCATATTTTCATTCTTACTTCAATTTTACTTTTTTTGGTCTACTTTAATTGATTTTTTGCCTTTTTTTTTTATAGTATGATACATTATTTGTTTGTCCATATATCAAGAAAGAACTAAATTCTTTTTTTCAAATTTGTCCTTGGAGTAAAGAGTTGGACTATCTGTTATATTTTCAATGAACAAATTAAAGAGATAGTAAATATTAATATGATCAATTTTATTGTTAATTAATATTAAAAGACGAATCCCTTAATATGGTGAAAATTAACAACCAAATAATAAATTAAAGTGGACCGGAGGAAGCAATCACTTGACAGTGGGGGTCACATAACTATTTTGAGATGCATAATCACAGATTTATACGACATTGAATTGGCTGATAAGTGAGAAGATTATTATTCATAATCAGTGCGCTTTTTTTTTGTTGGTGTGTGTGTGTGTGTGTGTTTAATGTTGGTTTTCATGTGACAATGCAGGGTCCAGTGAGGTTGATGAAAGATGGATCAGTTTTCCACTGGAGAAGAAGAAGAAGAATAAGAGTGATCGAGTTTGATCCTGCTTATGGTTCCATTTCGATTTTGTGTTTGTTGCCTCTATATTTTCTGTCTTTTGTCTTCTGTAATGAAAAACTTCAACTGTTGGTTGTATTACAATCCAATCATCTGCTTGATAATACATCTATATTACTAACTACTTGATGTCTCTTCTACGCCGATTCATTCTTTCTCTCTGTTCTGTTTTCTTTTTATTATTTTTATTTTTTCCATTTACTTAACTTTAATTTATTCATTATGGTCTAAATTTATTTACATAATTGACTAGGTTAGATAAGTCCTTACGCTGATAGTTGATAATCTAAAAGAAGACACGGGAATATATTCTGATCCCAAGAAAATAATATAGGAATTTCGAGAGTTAAATAAGTCATGACTAATAAAATAAAATAAAATACGACTAATAAAACACATATGTCGATATTATCGTTACATTATATAAGCAAAAAATAGTCGCAAATAGTCAATAAAAAAATTTAGGACAGTATACGGTCGAAATTAGGGGAACCCGATTTCGGAGTCCAAGCCCGAGTTCGAATGAATCGAAGTCGGAATCAAGTCTAGCTAAAAAGTGCATACTTCGGGGGATCAAATCGACGGCTGAACATGATCTACCTCGAAATAGTATCGTTATGAATCTGTACCAAAATGAGTGGAAATTTCTCAACGGCACGAAGATCAAGGCTTAAATTACGGAACAGATTTGTACGAATTAATACAAATCCGTACTAGGCGGTTACACAGCTGTCCCCAATAAGATTTTTTACTGTAAATAGTAATGTACTTTATTTAGAATTCCCCCTCCTATATAAAGGGGATCACAATCATTTGTAAAGCTCATCTAATCATTGACAAAGAATATACTCTCTACTTTTCGCTCATTATTCATTAGAATTGTCCTTTAAACTTTATTATTGCTTTATTGTTCTTGATTCCCCTCAAGGTCACCGAGCTCGAGGTCACTGTTGGTTAAGTAACATTAATTTGGTTAATTTATTCCTTTTACTTACATCTTATATTATTTGCTTATTAATTAATATTGAACTAAATCTCGTATCTATAAAATCATAAATTCAATTGTTGCTCGTATTTTCGAGTTAAATAAGAGACTGATTCGGTTGACTGTTGACTACTAATATATCAGGTCACGGCGCCACATCGAAAATATCTCGTTAGCGCTGTTCACGTAAATTTTTTTTTTTTAAAATAGTAGACCTAAGTTGCTTTCCGCGGGAACAATTTTTTTTACGGCAATGTTAATGACGTGACAGCCAAATATAAAATACTTCATTAATATTGAATTGGATAATAAATATTCGTTTCGTCTTAGTTTAGATGAACTAATTTAATTTGGTACGAAATTTAAATTTTTTTTTTTTTTTTTGAAATTTGTGATCTTAAAAGTTTAAGGGATAAAATCTTGTGGGTCATAAAATTTGTGAGGTTATAAAAATTTCTCATTAAAGGTAAAATAAATAAATGAAGAGTTTAAAATTAAATTATTTTTTAAATTTAAAAATATTTTATTTATTTTGAAATAGACTAAAAAAAAAAGTACCCGGTCAAATTTGAAACGGAGAGTAGCAATTATTGGACCAGTCAATAGATCTATTTCATGTAAGAGATATGTGTTCTTTGGTATTCAACTATCAAATATTTATTCGTAGGTATTGAACTGGTGAATAGATCTATCTCAACTGTATCAACAAAAAAAGATAAGCATTTCTTTCCCAACAGCACATCCCTTTCCCAACATACCCAACTGGAATTAGGACCACACTATCAACACTTTATAAATGACGATTCTATACTTTTTTCTCCTTTTGAATTGTATACATGAACATTTAATTTCTATGTGTTTTATGAATATTTTTATGTATCAACATTCCGATGGGTCTATCTCTCACTATGTATACGTACACTGATATATATACATGCACACACTAATTGATATTCTATTTCACATAGTATACTTCTATCAATGTTTTAGTATCACACAAACCTTCTGTCAAATATATTGAGAATTCACTCCTAAAAGGTCTAGATCATCCTTTGTCCAATTAGTGCATTTAAACTGCACGCAGAGAAAAAATTAGTAAATCACAACACACACACACACATATATAACTTAATCTTTTTTCATAGGAAAGAGGTCTTATTATTTAACAACTAAGTACTGATAAGGTCATTACAAGCCATATTTGTCACTACCATGGGTGCTTAAAATAGCAGCAAAATTACCAAGTGCTGCTAAGTTGCTACAAACATTAAGAGAGACGGTTCGAACTATTACAACACCATTTTCGTCCCCCAGCATCCTGGACTCGACGAAGATGGGTGGCTTATCGTAACACACAAAATTATTTATGGTGGGTTGACGGGCACCTTCCTTAGCCAAAAGATGAGTTGTTGAATTGCCTTCTTTGCAACTATGTCTGAGGGTTACTTGTCCCAACTTGCTCATTAACCATCTGCAATAAAAAATGAGATTATTGTAAGTGATGGATCATTTATCTAGGAAGTGTATGGCCTTTGTGAAATCAATTTTCACTTTTAATGGTCTAAGTTGGTGAGAAGCTGCGTAGATTAATTCCTGGTGAATGGCTAAAAGTTCTGCATGGGTTGGTGAATCTGCTTGGACAGATTTCATGAACCCTAGCATCCATTTTGCATTTGCATTCCTGATTAATCCTCCTATACTTAAAAAAGAGTTAGTGCTACTAAAAGCACCATCAATATTAAGTTTGTACCATCCTCTAGGGGAAAATGCCAGGAGATACTAATAGGAATTTTTCTAGATGTGTTTGTAACTTATTCCGAAAGAACTTTATACTCTAAGGCACGTTGGGATATTAAAGAGGGTAGGAGGAAATGATTTGTGTTATTAATGTTGTTGTTATTACTAGTGAGTCAAAGATTCCAAATAATGAAGGGAAAGAGATCAAACCAATTTGTAAGGTTAAGACGGTTCTTGAGGCGGCTACTGATAGAGGGTTCCAATTCCTTAAGGAGTCTAGCGAGTGTTCATTATTGAAATTATTTACGAGAGGTGTATTAGTATTTAAAAACGAACGCCAAAATATTTTTGCTGTAGGACAATGGAGAATAATATGCTCGATGTCTTCTTCATGTTTACGACATCACATACACATTGGGTCAATATTCATACCAATGAGTTGAAGGTATTTTCTAGTTGGAACTCGCTCATGATAGCATAGCCAAATGAAGAATTTTATTTTGTTAGGGCAGTTAAGAGCCCATATCCAATCAAAGTTTTTTTTCCGTAGAAGTATTGGTATGGTCCTCAAGAAGGTTATAACACGATTTGGTAGTAAAGGTGCCACTGAAAGTTTTTTTCCAGTAGATCCTATCCTGGAGGTTACTATGGGTAAGAATTAAGGAGTTGATTCTATTGGCAATTGAAAGAGGGATGTTGAAAGATATTTTGTCAAGGTTCCAAGAGTTATTGTGAAGGAGAGATCTTGGAGTGATGAGCAGGTCGCTTTTATTTAAGGGACCTATGAGGAGTTGACGAAGCGGTGGACAATTTGGGATCCAACTATAATTCCAAATTTCAATGTTTGAGTTGGGCCCAATGGACCATGCTATTCCTTTTGAGCAAATATTCCCAACCAATTTTGAGACTCTTCCAAATGAAGAAGGGATTTTTAGTGGTGTTGTGGATATATTTAGAGATGAGGAGGTTTGCCCAAGGGGAAGTGGGGGAAGTTAAAAGTCTCCAAGCAAGACTTGCAAGGAGAGTTTTATTTTTTGAATGGACTTTTTTTATGCCTAGCCCCCCCAAGTATTTTTCACTGGTAATAGTATTCCAATTCAAAAGGTGTATCTTTTTTTCTCTATCCTTTGTTCCCCAGATAAAGTTTCTAACGATTCTATCAATGTTGAGAATAATCTTACTAGGTAACATGGTAAATTGCATGATATAATTAGGAATACTAGCTAGGCGGGATTTTGCAAGGGTGGTGCACCCCGCAATATTTAAAAAATTTATTTTCCAGCTAGCTAATTTGTTACTGAAGTTATCAAGGATGTAATAAAAGTCCCTATTAACGGGGCGTCTATTATGAATAGGGAATTTCAGGTATTTTTCAAAAGTTGTAGTACTTTTTATGCGTAGGTAGTTTGAAACAAAGGGAATATCATCTTTGGAACAACTGGTTGAGTAGTAGATTCTAGATTTCGTAGAGTTAATATTTTGCCCCGAAATCTTACAAATTTTTTTAAGCAAGTGAGGATGGTATGACAGTTTGCCTTAGTAACTTTTCCCATTAAGGTCAAATCATCAGCAAAAAAAAGATGGGATAGAGTAGGACATTTAGGTGATATTGTAATAGGGTCCCAAAGGTGAGTATCAACTAAGTTGTTAATGTAGCGTTAAAGCATTTTCATGCACAGAATGAAGATATATGGAGACATAGGATCCCCTGACGAATACCCTTACTAGGGCTAAAAAAATTTATTTTTTGTCCATTAACTAGGATGGATATTTGGCTAGTGGTTATGCAAGACATAATAAGTTTGATAATATTGGGTGAAAATTTGAAGTGCTGGAGTGTTAAATAGATAAAGGACCATTCAATTCTATCAAAAGCCTTTTCTAGATCAATCTTAATAATCATATTGCCAATTTTACTCTTTTTTATTTATTAATAGAGTGAATAACTTCCTGGATGATTGTGGTGTTATCACTATCGCTATGGTGTTTCATAAAGCTGGATTGGGATGAACTAATGATATTTGCCAGGAATGGTCTAATACGATTGACAATTATTTTAGTAATGAGCTTGTATACTGTATTGCAGAGCCCTATAGATCAGAAGTTCTTAAGGTTATTGGCATTGGAAATTTTTGGGATGAGGCAGATATAAGTGTTATTTAGTGGAGCTGGCATAGTATAGTCTTTAAAAACCTTGTGAAAGCAAGAGAGTACTGAGGAACCACCTATGCGCTAATATTTTTCAAAGAAGAAAGGATGGAGGTCATCCGGTCCAGGGGCTTTAAAGGGTTTAAATGAAAAAAGGACATTTGTAATTTCTATATTGGATAGGGGTTTGTCTAGTGAGGATAAATTAAGATTGGAGAAGCTAGTAGGGTTATTTTTAATAAATTTCCAATCTGAGAAAGTCATAGAAGTTTTGAAGAGGTTTTGAAAAAAATTGATAGTATGGTCTATGATTGCCTGTTGGTTATCGAAACAATTACCCTGATCATCTTTAAAGAAGAAAATTTGATTTCTTCTCCTACGGTTAGAGGCACTAATATAGAAGAATTTTGTGTTAGCATCACCATCGTTTATCCCAGTAATCCTGGACCTAAGTTTCCAATAGTCTTCCTCTATTTGGAGGATGCCATCATATTCTCGTTTTAGGTCTTCTTCTAAGTTTTGAAGGAAGGAGCTAGAGTAATTATATGATGCTTGAATACCACGGAGTCTAGCAAGGATCATTTTTTTTCCTAAAAAGATCCCCAAAAGTACTGTGTTTCCAATCTAAAATGTTTTTTTTGGAATATGCTAGTGGCAGCGATAATATTATTTGACCAGCTAGCATTGATAATGTTAACAAACTCCAGGTGGTTGGACCAAAAAGATTCTAGTTGGAATGGTCGCTGGCCAATATTAGAATTATGATTGGGTAGGGTAAGGAGAAGGGGATTATGGTCCGAGTATGGTTTTGGGAGATGGGTAACATAAGCATTCAAAAAAAAATCTAGCCAATTGTCATTAACGAATATTCGATCAAGGCGTTCCATGATCGATCATTTTGATTTTTTCCTATGGTTTGACCACGTAAATTTGCATCATTTGTAACCAAGGTCAATTAGATTGCAATGACTAATATATTTTCAAAGTAAAGAAATTCTCCTAGAGTTTAACGGTCTCCCACCAAACTTATCACTGTCCATAAGAATATCGTTAAAACCACCCCCAACCAACCATGGTCTTTTATAAGTATTAGATATGTGCATAAGGTTATTCCAAAGATTATTCCTATTAGTAGTACTAGTACTTGAATAGATAGAACTAAAGAATCAAGTTTTTTGTGTGTAGAAATTACCTCAATCATTGCATGGATAGCTTGATCATGTCTAGTGAAGCTATGAACATTGCCAGTGTTGATATTCCAAAGGATCACAATCCCACCTGCTTGGCCCTCGGCAGGAACCTCGATCATATTAGTGAAGTCATGATCATTTAGGAGACTAGTGTGCGAGGACATTCTGGTTTCCAGCAGTGTCACAACACAAGGTTTGTGAGTGTCCATTAAATCCCTAAAGTGTCTACGAAAGGTGTCGTTATTGGCTCCTCTTACATTCCACAGAATGATACGAGCAGGTTTACTCATGGGTGGAACTATTAGGTTGCTCACATTCCTCCCCTCCTCCGGTGAGAGAGGTGGGGTTCTCCTCAGGCATGGAACTAAGATGACTGCATGTTTCCCTACTGTGGGGTCCTGGAGGGGTCGAATGTCCACGGAGCACTTTTATAGTGCCATCGGACAACTGAAGATATATATCTTGTCCTGTATTTCCCCGAATAGTAGTACTTTTACTTCTCCTAGACTTGAAAATTCTACTGTTAATTCGTGGTGGATTGGGTCGATTTCTTCCTCCTTTATCTCTTGGTTTGGCACCTGTAGTAGGTCGTTGGATGGCATATTTCCTTGCATGGGGGCTGGGGTAGTTTCCTGGGGTGGTGGCTGACAGAGGTGAGGTTGGATCTCCCATGACATGAATATAGGGTTGAGAGTTATTTGTTCCTCCGGTGGGAAGAATGGGATATTGGGTATTGGAAATGGAGTTGTTGATGGATGTTGAAGAGGAGGAAGATTCCAGTGAGTCTGCATCTCATGGACCAGATTGGGGTTCAAGTTTGGAGCTAGAGGTTGAAGGATTTGGCTTAGCCATGTTTTATTCACATAATAGTTCATTGCTAGGTGCATTCCTTCCGAGACTAACTGGGCTAGGTATTGAGGATTCTGGATGATGAGGATTGTTTCTTGGCCATTGATTATCATATTGAAGGAGATCACATGGCCATGAGCCCCATCTCCAACCAAGATTGGGGTTGGTGGTTCGGTGGTGGAGGACGAGAAGTATAGTAGTGTGGGGTGTTGGGTACTGGGAGGGGAAGGTTGCTCATGGCTGTTTGGTGCTGGTGGTTTAAAATTTGGATGAGTTTCAATCGCCTCCTTAGGGATAAAGGAATCCTTGGCATGCTTACTAGTTGTTTTTATAGGAGTTTTGTTTTCTGAAAGGTTACTGTTAGAGGAAGGTATATGAAGCTCGATACTTATAGCATATATGGACATGCTAATCGATTGAGAAGGCGTGGAAGGGTTAGAAAAGTATTCAGGAAGGATTTTGCTTGATCCTTGTTGATTTTCATGTACCACTTGCCTTGTGCATGCAAAGACGTTTGACAATTGTAGGTGGTTGTGTGGGGAAGGATTTGGGATGGCTACTGTTTTGTCATGCAGGTGGTGTTGGTTGATATCATCGAGGGAGTTTGGTTGTTGATTGGGGAGGTCGTTTTATAGAAGATTTAGGATTAAGATCATTTAATCGTGGTTTAGTGGTAGGGGTAGGTAATGAGTATGTTGGCTTAGATGCCACGTGGAAACTGGTATATGAGGGAGGCTCCACGTCGGACTCCATGCAATGGTCCTTGTTGGAGTCGTTTCCAATCCTAGATGTGATTTTGTCGTTTACAATGGGCTGGATTTGCAGAGTAGCGAATTGGTTCAAGTTGTTGATGATCTTGAGGTTTGGGTCTGCCTTGGGGGAGTGGAACCGATTTTTGTTGGTACCAACATTTCCGGAGACATCTTTATTAACATATTTAAGTTTTTGAGAGTTTAAAAACTTACCTGTGTCCGCATCGAAGTTTTTTACATTTATACCTTCGTTACCAAGAACTNGGGGGGGGGGGGGGGGGTGGTTCTCCTTCTTGTAAATGTAACTATTTGCTAGTCATTCGTCGATGATTTTTCTGGCAAAGCTTGGAGCTCTGCTTGCATGGCAGTGTGCTCTATTGACTTATGTTGGTTGATGCCAATCTTTGCGTATGGACAAGTGGTCTGGGTGTGGCCACGTCTGCCACAATTCTTGCACAAGAATTTTTCTCCCTCATATTGTATTGTTTGTTTATGCTTGCCATTGTAGATATATGACTTGACTGGGGACTCCATCAGAACATCGAGGCAAAGTCTAGCCTATCTGCCTCTAATAGTTGTAGAAGTGCATGCATCTATTTTAAGGAGATGACCAATTTTATTGCCAATCTTTTGGAGGACTAGCCCATCATAATATTCTGTTGGTAGGTTTGGGAGACGGATCCATATTGCTATGATATGCGATTTTGCTTCAGAGGCAACAAAGTTAGGAGACCATTTTTGGATGGATAAGTAGCAGCCATTAATGAACCATGGTCCTCTTTGGAGTGCTCTTACCATGTTTTCTTCTTGACTGAATTTGACTATATAATAATCCGCACCCAAATCAATGAGATGAAAGGATTCGGTGGAGTTCCACATTACTTGTAATTTCTTTTTTAGGTAGAGTTGTGGGACTCTTTTTCCAAATAATTTGATAATTAGGGAATGTCTCCAAGGATGGTAGATTCTATGAAGTTCGTCTGGAGAGAGGTTTATTTGAAGATCCTCTTATTTACTGTATTGATCGCAGTCCATGCCATCAATCTTGTTTTCTACTTCTGTTGTAGTTAGAATAGTTGGTAATGGCATAGAGATGAGCTGTTCCGAGGAATTGAATAGCAGAATCTCCTTGAATGAAGGAGTAGGATCAGTAGCAGGGGTAGTTGAAACGGATGGAGATTCATTGTTAGTAATGAAAGTAATTAAATCTAGTGGTTTTGGAGGAATGAAGGAGGGGGTTGGAGTTGGTACTTTTGAGAGTATTTCTTCCTTCGGGTACTTCTTATACAAAACTTATTCAGTTTGTCGAATGATCGACACTTTATGAAATCTATGGTCATTATATACCATGACAAAGTATTGACACTCCTTGATTTCCAATTGAGTCCTAAACAGTATACTCTTCAGCGCTTGAGCTTGAAAGGGGCAGCAAACGGACGGGCCAGTCAAGATATAGGCGGGTAAAAATAGGCAATATAAAAAATGGATAGTTTATCTGATTCGACCTATATATAATACAGATAAAATATGAGTTAAACGACGGATAAAATGGATAACCATATTATCCATGACTTTTTGAATATGATCAATTTAAGAGAATTCTTAGTCTCCCAAATTTGAGAAACTCTCAATTTGAAGCTTTACAAATATAAAAATTAAACTCCTTGATTATCTATTTTTCTAAGTAGATAATATGGTTCTTATTTATATTTGATCTATTTTTAAAAAGTTCATTATCCATCTATTTATTAATAGATAGTTTGAGTGAATAACTATTTTACCATCAATACCGGTTGATGTTCACATTGTTGAAATTCAACAAATACTTGGACCCCAAAACATTAAATGAAGTTTGGTAGGTGCTTGAGACGTGTGAGCATGGCATATCTTGGTTGCCTTCACAATTAATATATGTGCTTTTAAGTCGATTATTCCAATGGCAATACGTGTCCTATTTCATGTTGTCATTTTCTGCAAAAGTTTCAAGAGTGTCTACCGTCCTAACACACTGAAATCAAATATATTTTGTATCGACATGGACAGTCAGTGCCTCAGACCTCCTGAACAAATAAAGATGAATCGTATGCTTTGAATTACCTGTCCAGCAAAGATAGCAGTTTGTGCTATATTATTTCGGATTTTATGCTGAAATATTAATTTCTTAGCCATTGGAGAATACCAGCGAAAATATACATTATTCCACGTAAATCTAATTTTCCATACTGTCTTTCGTGTTTTATTACTAATACTAGCTTGTGAATGTCATTAGCGTGAACTACTAGAGGGTCTGGAAGCTAAGTTTAAATCTATGGAATATTTGAGTGTAAATAAAAACAACTTTACCAATATTTCTCCAAGTCATATTCTAGACAAGTAGGTTACCAAACTTTTAATTACTTTACGAGAGATTAATTAAGAAAAAAGAGAAAAGGAATGCTAGAAGATTGGGACCATGGTCTAGCTTTATAAGTGTCCCATTTCAGAGTGCCTAAATTGTAGTCAGGGTACATAAGTTAGGTAGACTCGAATTTTTTAATTGTCAAACCAAATTAATAATATCGGATTTTTGAAATTTATAAATTCAACTAAACCAATAAAGTCGGACTTTTCAATCTCGAACTTTTTGAGTGTTCGAATTTTTTCCAGTAAAGTCTTCATAGCATAAAATATATAACTTATGCTCCAAGTATTTCTTAGTATTTTTAAAGAAACTAACACAATAATATGAAATAAGTCATTGCATCATACTAGATTATTCAACAATAAAGATAATATAATAAAATTATATAAAATAAATATTGCTAATTAATAAGCCATAATCAAAATTAACATAATCTAAAAATACTATATATAGGCCATGCTAAAATAAGTATAGCTAATAAATACTAATATTAGTTACATAACTAAGCAATAAAGAAAAAGATAAACTAAGTTATACATTTTTATTATAAACCAATGTAAAACTAAAATAATTATTCAACACTATCGTCATTCCTAGTATTAAATTGAATTTCTTTGTTAGCATTAGTATTGATATGAACTTTGATTGAGTTACTACATTTATAGGATTTAAACTTTATTTACCATTCAAGAATATTAAGTCTAAACTTGAAATAATATGTTAAAAGATAAAACTGTGAAAAAGTTTAAGAAATATTAATAAATTACATTACAATAAATATTTATATATGTAGAATATTTTTAAAACTTATATAAATGTACTATCAGGTTGGTTTGGTTTCGATTTGCCTTTTTTTTAGTTAAAACCAAGCTAAACTAATTATGATCGGGTTTTATTTTTCAATATCAAGCCAAAACATATCGGATTTTTTTTCCGATTCGATTCGAATTATTGATTTGGTGCGATTTATCAGTTTTCTTTATACACCCCTAATTATATTGTAGAATGTTCATTAGAAGTCCAACACGTATTACATACTCTAGTTAATATTAATAGCCAGCGG
>ML407973.1:15433-30566 GCA_005239525.1 Nicotiana knightiana | reverse complement strand
GAAATTCCGCCAGTCGTGCCTGTATTATCGCCTGCCATGGTCCAGGACGGACACCTTAGTACGGAGCCGGTACTGGGTCGCATGATATTTGTCCGGGACGTCAAATACGACCCAAGGAACCATAACCATCGCTTCAAAAGGATCAAGTTACATTTTTTGGCATTTTATGGAAATTAAATTGGAATTCCGCCAGTCGTGCATGTATTTTCGCCTTCCATGGTCCACGTCGGACGCCTTGGTTTTGAGTCGGTACCGGGTCGCATGATATTTATCCGGGACATCAAATACGACCCATGGAACCAAAACCAACGCTTCGAAATGATCAAGCTACATTCTTGGCATTTTATGAAAATTAAACTGGAATTCCGCCAGTCGTGCTTGTATTATCGCCTGCTATGGTCCAGGCCAGATGCCTTGGTACATAGCCGGTACCGAATCACATGATATTTTTTTGGGACATAAAATACGACCCAAGGAACCATAACCAATGATTCGAAATGATCAAATTACAATTTCTGGCATTTTATGGCAATTAAACTAGAATTCCGCCAGTCGTGCCTGTATTATCGCCTGCCATGGTCCAGGCCGGACGCCTTGGTACGTAGCTGGTACTGGATCGCATGATATTTGTCCGGGACATCAAATACAACCAAAGGAACCATAACCAATGCTTTGAAATGATCAAGTTACAATATTTGGCATATTATGGCAATTAAACTGGAATTCCATCAGTCGTGCTTGTATTATCGCCTGCCATGGTCCAGGCCGGACGCCTTGGTACGGAGTCGGTACTGGATCACATGATATTTTTCCGGCACATCAAATACGACCCAGGGAACCATAACCAATGTTTCGAAATGATCAAGTTACATTTTTTAGCATTTTATGAAAATTAGTCGTGCGTGTATTATCGCCTGCTATGGTCTAGGCCGGACGCCTTGGTACGGAGTTGGTACCGGATCGCATGATATTTGTACGGGACAGAAAATACGACCCGAGGAAGAAATGACCAAATTATATTTTCTGGCATTTTATGGCAATTAAACTGGAATTCCACCAGTCGTGCCTAAATTATCACCTGTCATGCCCAAGCCTGACGCAGTGGTACGGAGCCAGTACTGGATCGTCTGATATTTGTTCGGAAAATCAAATACGACCCAAGTAACAATAACCAACGCTTTGAAATGACCAAATTACATATTTCTGCATTTTATGGACATTAAATTGGAATTCGGCCAATAGTGCATGTATTATCGCCTACCATAGCTCAAGCCCGACGCCGTGGTACCGAGCCGGTACTGGATCGCCTGATATTTGTCCGGGACATCAAATACGACCCAAGGAACCATAACTAATGCTTTGAAATGATGAAATTACATTTTTGGCATTTTATGGCAATTAAACTGGAATTCTGCCAATCGTGCCTGTATTATCGCCTGCCATGGCCCAAGCTGAACGCCGTGGTTGGAGCCGGTACCGAATCACCTGATATTTGTCCATGATATCAAATACGACCCAAGGAACCATAACCAATGCTTCGAAATGACTGAATTATATTTTTTGGCATTTTCTGGCAATTAAATTGGAATTACGCCAGTCGTGCTTGTAGTATCGCCTGCCCTGGCCCAAGCCCGAAGCCATTGTACGGAGCAGGTGCCGGATCGCCTAATATTTTTTTGGGACATAAAATATGACCCAAGGAACCATAACCAACGCTTCAAAATGACTAAACTACCTTTCTTGGCATTTTATGGCAATTAAATTGGAATTCCACCAGTCGTGCTTGTATTGTCGCCTGTCATGGACCAAGCTCGACGCCGTGGTACGGATCCGGTACTGGATCGCCTAATATTGGTTCGGGACATCAAATACGACCCCAAGAACCATAACCAATGCTTCGAAATGACCAAATTACATTTTTGGCATTTTAGTGCAATTGAATTGGAATTCCGCTAGTCGTGCTTGTATTATCGTCTGCCATGGCCCAAGCCTGACCCCGTGGTACGGAGCCGGTACCGGATCACCTGATATTTATCCAGGACATCAAATACGACCCAAGAAACCATAAACAACCTTCAAAATGACCAGATTAGATTTTCTTGCATTTTATGGCAATTAAACTGGAATTCCGCCAGTCGTGCCTAAATTATTGCCTGCCCGAACCCAAGCCCGACGCCGTGGTACGGAGCCGGTACTGTATCGCCTGATATTTTTCCGGGAAATCAAATACGACCCAAGTAACCATAACCTACGCTTCGAAATGACCAAATTACATATTCTGGCATTTTATGGCAATTAAACTGAAATTCCGCCAGTCGTGCCTAAATTATCGTCTGCCTGAGCCCAAGCCCGACGCCGTAGTACGGAGCCGGTACTGGATCTCCTGATATTTGTTCGGGAAATCAAATATGAACCAAGTAACCATAACCAACACTTCCAAATAACCAAGCATGACGCCGTGGTATGGAGCGCGTACGGGATCGCCTGATATTTGTCTGGGACATCAAATACGACCCAAGGAACCATAACCAATGCTTTGAAATGACCAAATTACATTTTATGACATTTTATGGCAATTAAACTGGAATCCGCCAGTCGTGCCTGTATTATCGCCTGTTGTGGACCAAGCATCACGCCGTGGTACGGAGCCACTACCGGACCGCCTGATATTTGTCCGGGACATCATATACGACCCAAGGAACCATAACCAACGCTTCGAAATGACCTAATTAAATTTTTTGGCATTTTATGGCAATTAAATTGGAAATCTGCCAGTCGTGTCTATAGTATCCCCTGCCTTGGCCCAAGCCTGACGTCATGGTACGGATCCGGTACCGGAGTGCCCTATATTTGTCTGGGAAATCGAATACGACCCAAGGAACCATAACCAACATTTCGAAATGACAAAATTACATTTTTTTTGCATTTTATGGCAATTTATGGTAATTAAACTGGAATTATGCCAGTTGTGCCTATATTATCGCCGGTACCAAATCGCCTGATATTTGTCTGGGACATCAAATACGACCCAACGAACCATAACCAACGCTTCGAAATGATCAAGTTACATTTTTTGGCATTTTATGGCAATTAAACTTGAATTCTGCCACTCGTGCCAATATTAACGCCTGTCGTGGCCCAAGCCCGACATCGTGGTACAGAGCCGGTACTGGATCGCCTTATATTTGTCCGAGACATCAAATACAACCCAAGGAACCATAACCAACGCTTTGAAATGACCAAATTACATTTTTTGGCATTTTAAGTCAATTAAACTGGAGTTCCACCAGTCATGTCTGTATTATTGCCTACCATGGACCACGCCTGACGTCGTGGTACGGAGCCGGTACCGGATGCCTTGATATTTTTCCGGGACATCAAATTCGACCCAAGGAACCATAACCAATGCTTCGAAATGACCATATTACACTTTTTGGCATTTTATGGCATTTTATGCCAATTAAACTGGAATTCCGCCAGTCGTGCCTGTATTATCGCCTGCCTTGGCCCAACCTCGACGCCGTGGTACGGAGCCGATACCAGATCGCTTGATTTTTTTCCGGGACATCAAATACGACCCAAGGAACCATAACCAACACTTCGAAATGACCAAAGTATATTTTTTGGCATTTTATGGCAATTAAACTAGAATTCTGCCAGTCGTGGTTGTATTATCGCCTGCCATGGCCCAAGTTCGACGCCGTGGTACGGATCCGGTACCAGATCACTGATTATTGTCCGGGATATCAAATATGTCCCATAGAACCATAACCAATGCTTCTAAATGATAAAATTACATTTTTGGCATTTTATGGCAATTAAAATGGAATTTCGCAACTCGTGCATGTATTATCGCCTGCGGTGGCCCAAGCCCGACGCCGTGGTACGGAGCCGGTACCGAATTGCCTGATATTTGTGCGGGATATCAAAGACTACCCAAGGAACCATAACCAACGCTTCGATATGATCAAAGTACATTTTTTGGAAGTTTATGGCAATTAAACTGGAATTCCGCAAGTTGTGTATGTATTATTACCTGCCATGGCCCAAGCCCGACGCTGCGGTATGGAGCCAGCTCCGGATCGCCTGATATTTGTTCGGGACATCAAATACGATCCAAGGAACCATAAGCGACGCTCAAAATGACCTAATTACATTTTTTATGCATTTTATGGAAATTAAAGTGGAATTCCGTTAGTCGTGTCTGTATTATCGTCTGCCGCGGCCCAAGCCCGACGCCGTGGTACAGAGCCGGTACCAGATCGACTGATATTTGTGCGGGACATCAAATACGACCCAAGGAACCATAACCAACACTTCGAAATGACCAAAGTACTTTTTTTGGCATTTTATGGCAATTAAACTAGAATTCCGCAAATCGTGCATGTATTATCCCCTGCCATGGCCCAAGCTCGACGTCGTGGTACAGAGCTGGTATCGGATTGCCTGATATTTGTTCAGGACATCAAATAGGGCCCATGGAACCATAACCAATGCTTTGAAATTACCAAATTACATTTTTTGGCATTATATGGCAATTAAAATGGAATTCCGCAAGTGGTGTATGTATTATCACCTACCGTGGCCCAAGCCTGACGCCGTGGTACGGAGCCGGTACCGATTCACCGGATATTTGTTCGGGACATCAAATACGACCCAATGAACTATAACCAACGCTTCGATATGACCAAAGTACTTTTTTGGCATTTTACGATAATTAAACTGGAATTCCGCAAGTTGTGCATGTATTATCACCTGCCATGGCCCAAGCCGGACGCTGCAGTACGGAGTCGGAATTGGACCGCTTGTTATTTGTCCGGGACATCAAATACGACCCAGGGAACCATAACCAACGCTTCGAAATGACAAAGTTACGTTTTTGGCATTTTATGGAAATTAAACTAGAATTCCGCCAGTCGAGCCTGTATTATCGCCTGCCGTGGCCCAAGCCCGACGCCATGGTACTGAGCCGGTACCGGATCGACTGATATTTGTGCGGGACATAAATACGACCCAAGGAACCATAACCAACGCTACAAAATGACCAAGTTACATTTTTGGCATTTTATGGCAATTAAAATAGAATTCCGCCAGTCGTGCCTGTATGTCGTCTACCATGGCCCAAGCCCAACGCCGTGGTACGGAGCCGGTACCGGATTGCCTGATATTTGTGCAGGACATGAAATACTACCCAAGGAACCATAACCAATGCTTCGAAATGACCAAGTTACATTTTTGGCATTATATGGCAAATACACTGGAATTCCGCCAGTCGTGCCTGTGTTATCGCCTGCCGTGGCCCAAGCCCAACACTGTGGTACGGAGCCGATACCAAATCGCCTGATATTTTTCCGTGAAATCAAATACGACCTAAGGAATCATGACCAACGGTTCTAAATGACCAAATTACATTTTGTGGCGTTTTATGGTAATTAAACTAGAATTCCGCCAGTTATGCCTGTATTACCGCATGCCCTGGCCCAAGCCTGATGCCTTGGTACGGAGTCGGAACCGGATCGCTTGACATTTGTCCGGGACATCAAATACGAACCAAAGAACCATAACCAACGCTTCGAAATTACCAAACTACCTTTTTGGCATTTTATAGCACTTAAACTAGGATTCCGCCAGTCGTACCTGTGTTATCGCCTGTGATGGCCCAAGCTCAACACCGTGGTGCGGAGCCAGTACCGGATCGCCCGATATTTGTTCGAGATATCAAATACGACCCAAGGAACCATAACCAATGCTTCGAATGAGCAAACTACCCTTTTTGGAATTTTATGGCAATTAAACTGGAATTCCGCTAATCGTGCATGTATTATCGCCTGCTGTGGCCCAAGCCCGATGCCGTGGTACGGAGCCGGTACCAGATTGACTAGTATTTGTGCGTGACATAAATACGACCAGAGGAACCATAACCAACGCTTCATAATGACCAAGTGGCATTTTTTGGCATTTCATGGCAATTAAACTGGAATTCTGCCAGTCGTGCCTGTATTATCGTCTACCGCGCCCAAGCATAATGCCGTGGTACGGAGTCGGTACCAGATCGCCTGATATTTGTGCGGGACATCAAATACGACCCAAGGAACCATAACCAACGGTTCGAAATGACCAAATTACATTTTTTGGCATTTTATGGCAATTAAAATGGAATTCCACCAGTCGTGCATGTATTATCGCATGTCGTGGCCCAAGCCCGACACCGTGGTAGGGAACCGATACCGGATCGCCTGATATTTTTTCGGGATATCAAATACCACCCAAGGAACCATAACCAACGCTTCAAAATGACCAAATTACATTTTTTGGCCTTTTATGGCAATTAAACTAGAATTCCACCATTTGTGCCTGTATTATCGCCTGCCGTGGTACGGAGCCCGTACCGGATCCCTTGATATTTGTGTTGGACATCAAATACGACCCAAGGAACCATAACCAACACTTCAAAATGACCAAATTACATTTTTTGGCAATTTATGGCAATTAAACTTAAATTCCACTAGTGGTGCTAGTATTATCGCCACCCGTGGCCCAAGTCCGACGCCGTGGTATGGTGCAGGTACTAGATCGCCTGATATTTTTCCTCGACTTCTAATACGACCCAAGGAACCATAACCAACGCTCCAAAATGACCAAATTACATTTTTTTGGCCTTTTATGGCAATTAAATTGGAATTCCGCCATTCGTGCCTCTATTATCGCCTGTCGTGGCCCAAGCCCAATCTCGTGGTACGGAGCCGGAATGGGATCGCCGGATATTTTTTCGGGACATCAAATACGACCCAAGGAACCATAACCAACGCTTCGAAATGACCAAGTTAAGTTTTTGGCATTTTATGGCATTTAACTGGAATTCCGCTAGTCGTGCCTGTATTATTGCCTGTCGTGGCCCAAGCCCAGCGCCGTGGTACGGAGCCGGTACCGGATCGTCTGATATTTTTTTGGTAAATCAAATACATTCCAAGGAACCATAACCAACGCTTCGAAATGACCAAATTACATTTTGTGGCATTTTATGGCAATTAAATTGGAATTCCGCTAGTCGTGCCTGCAATATCGCATGTCGTGGCCCTAGCCCGACGCCGTGGTACGGAGCCGGAATCGAATCGCCTGATATTTTTCTGGGACATCAAAAACGAACAAGGGAACCAAACCAACGCCTCGGAATGACCAGACTACCTTTTTGGCATTTTATGGCAATAAAACTGGAATTCCGCCAGTCGTGCATGATTATCGCATGTCATGGTGCTAGACTGACTTTGTGGTACGGAGCCGCTACTGGATCACCTGATATTTGCCCGGGACATCAAATACGACCCAAGGAACCATAAAAAATGCTTCAAAATGACCAAATTATATTTTTTGGTATTTTATGGCAATTAAACTAGAATTCCGCCAGTCGTGCCTGTACTATTGCCTGCCGTGGCCCAAGCCCGACGTCGTGGTACCGAGCTGGTACTAGATAGCCTGATATTGGTCCGGTACATCAAATACCACCCAAGGAACCATAACCAACGCTTCGAAATGACAGAATTAAATTTTTTGGCCTTTTATGACAATTAAACTGGAATTCTGCCATTTGTGCCTGTATTATCGCCTGTCGTGGCCCAAGCCCGACGCCGTGGTATGGAGCCCGTACCCGATCACCTGATACTTGTCCGGGACATCAAATACGACCCAAGGAACCATAACCAATTCTTCAAAATGACCAAATTACATTTTTTGGCATTTTATGGCAATTAAACTAGAATTCCGCCAGTCGAGCATGTATTATCGCCTGCCGTGGCCAAAGCCCGACGCCGTGGTACGGAGCAGGTATCGGATCACTTGATATTTGTCCGGGACATCAATATGATCCAAGGAACCATAACCAACGCTTTGAAATGACCAAGTTACATTTTTGGCATTTTATGGGAATTAAACTGGAATTTCGCGAGTCATGCCTCTATTATCGCCTGCCGTGGCTCAAGCCCAACGCCGTGGTACGGAGCCGGTACTGGATCGTCTGATATTTTTCCGGGAAATCAAATAGGACCCAAGGAAGAATAACCAATGCTTTGAAATGACCTAATTACATTTTGTGGCATTTTATGGCAATTAAACTGGAATTCCGCCAGTCGTGCCTGTAATATTACATGCCGTGGGCCAAGCCCGACGCCGTGGTTCGGAGCCAGAATTGAATCACCTGATATTTGTCTGGGACATCAAATACAAACCAAGGAACCATAAACAACGCTTCAAAATGACCAAACTACCTTTTTGGCATTTTACGGCAATTAAACTGGAATTCCTCCAATTGTGCTTGTATTATTGCCTGTCATGGCCCAAGATCGACGCCGTTGTAAGGAGCTGGTAACGGATCGCCTGATATTTGTCCGGGATATCAAATACGACCCAAGCCACCATAACCAACACTTCCAAATGACCAAATTACATTTTTGGCCTTTTATGTCAATTAAACAGGAATTCCGATAGTCGGGCCTGTATTATCGCTTGCCGTAGCCCAAGCCTGACGCCGTGGTAGGAGCCGGAACCGGATCGCCTAATATTTTTCCGGGACATCAAATACGACCCAAGGAACCATAACCAACACTTCGAAATGAAGAAATTAAATTTTTGGTATTTTATGGCAATTAAACTGGAAATCCACCAGTTGTGCCTGTATTATCGCCTGCCGCAGCCAAAGCCCGACGCCGTGGTACGTAGCCTGTACCGGATCCCTTGATATTTGTGTTGGACGTCAAATACGACCCAAGGAACCATAACCAACACTTCAAAATGACCAAATTACATTTTTTAGCAATTTATGGCAATTAAACTGGTATTCTGCCAATGGTGCCAGTATTATTGCCACCCGTGGCCCAAGCCCGACGCCGTGGTATGGAGCCGGTACAAGATCACCTGATATTTTTCCGCGACTTCTAATACGACCCAAGGATCCATAACCAATGCTCCGAAGACCAAATTACATTTCTTTGCCTTTTATGGCAATTAAACTGGAATTCCGCCATTCGTGCCTCTATTATCGCCTGCCGTGGCCCAAGCCCGACGTCGTGGTACGGAGCTGGAATGGGATCGCCTGATATTTTTTCTGGACATCAAATACAACCCAAGGAACCATAACCAACGTTTCGAAATGACCAAGTTACTTTTTTGGTATTTTATGGCATTTAACTAGATTTCTGCTAGTCGTGCCTGTGTTATTGCCTGCCGTGGCCCAAACCCAGCGCCGTGGTACGGAGCCGGTACCGGATCATCTGATATTTTTTTTGTTAAATCAAATACTATCCAAGGAACCATAACCAATGCTTCGAAATGACCAAATTACATTTTGTGGCATTTTATGGCAATTAAATTGGAATTCCGCTAGTCGTGCCTGTAATATCGCATGCCGTGGCCCTAGCCCGACGCCGTGGTACGGAGCCGCAATCGGATCGCCTGATATTTGTCCGGGATATCAAGAACGAACAAGGGAACCAAACCAATGCCTCCAAAATGACCAGACTACCTTTTTTGGCATTTTAAGGCAATTAAACTGGAATTTCGCTAGTCGTGCATGTATAATCGCCTGTCATGGTGCTAGAGTGACTCTGTGGTACGGAGCCGCTACTGGATTACCTGATATTTTTTCGGGACATCAAATACGACCCAAGGAACCATAACCAACGCTTCAAAATGACCAAATGATATTTTTTGGTATTTTATGGCAATTAAACTGGAATTCCACCAGTCGTGCCTGTATTAGCGCCTGCCGTGGCCCAAGCCCGCCGCCGTGGTACCGAGCCGATATTGGATCGCCTGATATTTGTCTGGGACATCAAATACCACCCAAGGAACCATAACCAGCGCTTCACAATGACATAATTAATTTTTTTCGCCTTTTATGGCAATAATACTGGAATTCTACCATTCGTGCCTGTATTATCGCCTGTCGTGGCCCAAGCCCGACGTCGTGGTATGGAGCCCGTACCCGATCACCTGGTACTTGTCCGGGACATCAAATACGACCCAAGGAACCATAACCAATGCTTCAAAATGACCAAATTATATTTTTTGGCATTTCATGGCAATTAAACTAGAATTCCGCCAGTCGAGCATGTATTATCGCCTGCTGTGGCCCAAGCCCGACGCCGTGGTACGGAGCAGGTATCGGATCACCTGATATTTGTCTGGGACATCACATACGATCCAAGGAACCATAACCAACGCTTTGAAATGACCAAGTTATATTTTTGGCATTTTATTGAAATTAAACAGGAATTCCGCGAGTCATGCCTCTATTATCGCCTGCCGTGGCCCAAGCCCAACGCCGTGGTATGGAGCCGGTACTGGATCATCTGATATTTTTCTGGGAAACCAAATACGACCCAAGGAACCATAACCAATGCTTTGAAATGACCAAATTACATTTTGTGGCATTTGATGGTAATTAAACTGGAATTCCGCCAGTCGTGCCTTTAATATTACATGCTGTGGGCCAAGCCCGACGCCGTGGTTCGGAGCCAGAATCGGATCACCTGATATTTGTTTCGGACATCAAATAAGAACCACGGAACCATAAACAACGCTTCGAAATGACCAAACTACCTTTTTTGTCATTTTACGGCAATTAAACTGGAACTCCGCCAGTTGTGCCTGTATTATCGTCTGTCATGGCCCAAGCTCGACGCCGTTGTACGGAGCTGGTACCGGATCGCCTGATATTTGTCCGGGACTTCAAATACGACCCAATCCACCATAACCAACGCTTCGAAATGACCAAATTACATTTTTGGCCTTTTATGGACATTAAACAGGAATTCCGCTAGTCGGGCCTGTATTATCGCCTGTCGTAGCTCAAGCATGACGCCGTGGTACGGTGCCAGAACCGGATCACCTAATATTTTTCTGGGACATCAAATACGACCCAAGGAACCATAACCAACGCTTCGAAATGACGAAATTAAATATTTGGTATTTTATGGCAATTAAATTGGAAATCTGCCAGTTGTGCCTGTATTATCGCCTGCCGCAGCCCAACCCCAATGCCGTGGTACGTAGCCCGTACCGGATCCCTTGATATTTGTGTTGGACATCAAATACAACATAAGGAACCATAACCAACACTTCAAAATGACCAAATTACATTTTTTGGCAATTTATGGCAATTAAACTGGAATTCCGCCATTCGTGCCTCTATTATCGCCTGCCGTAGCCCAAGCCCGACGCCGTAGTACGGAGCTGGAATAGGATCGCTTGATATTTTTTCGGGACATCAAATACGACCCGAGGAACCATAACCAATGCTTCAAAATGACCAAGTTACATTTTTGGCATTTTATGGCAATTAAATTTGAATTCCGCTAGTCGTGCCTGTAATATCGCATGTCGTGGCCCTAGCCTGACGCTGTGGTACGGAGCCGAAATCGGATCGCCTGATATTTGTCCGGGACATCAAAAACGAACAATTGAACCAAACCAAGGCCTCGAAATGACCAGATTACCTTTTTTGGCATTTTATGGCAATTAAACTATAATTCCGCCAGTCGTGCATGTATTATCGCCTGTCATGGTGCTAGACTGACTCTGTGGTACGGAGCCGCTACTGGATCACCTGATATTTGTCCGGGACATCAAATACGACCCAAGGAACCATAACCAATGCTTCGAAATGACCAAATTACATTTTTGGCCTTTTATGGCAATTAAACAGAAATTTTGCCAATCGGGCATGTATTATCGCCTGCCGTGGCCCAAGCACGACGCCGTGGTACAGAGACGGAACCGGATCGCCTAATATTTTTCTGGGACTTTAAATATGACCCAAGGAACCATAACCAACACTTCGAAATGATGAAATTATATTTTTCTGGTATTTTATGGCAATTAAACTGGAAATTCGCCAGTTGTGCCTGTATTATCACCTGCCGCGGCCCAAGCCCGACGTCGTGGTACGTAGCCCGTACCGGATAGCCTTATATTTATTCAGTACATCAAATACGACCCAAGGAACCATAACCAACACTTCAAAATGACCAAATTACATTTTTTGGCAGTTTATGGCAATTAAACTGGAATTGCGCCAGTCGTGCCCTTATTATCGCCTGCCGTGGCCCAAGCCCAACGCCGTGGTACGGAGCCGGTACCAGATCGCCTGATATTTGTTCGCGACATCAAATACCACCCAAAGAACCATAACCAACGCTTCAAAATGACCAAATTACATTTTTTGACCTTTTATGGCAATTAAATTGGAATTCCGCCATTCGTGCATGTATTATCGCCTGCNTTTTTGGCATTTTATGGCAATTAAACTGGAATTCCGCCAGTCGTGCATGTATTATCGCCTGCCATGGCCCAACCTCGACGCCGTGGTAAGAAGCCGGTACCAGATCGCCTGATTTTTGTCCGGGACATCAAATACGACCCAAGGAACCATAACCAACACTTCAAAATGACCAAAGTATATTTTTTGGCATTCTATGGCAATTAAACTAGAATTCTCCCAGTCGTGCTTGTATTATCGCCTGCCATGGCCCAAGTTCGACGCCGTGGCACGGATCCGGTACCAGATCGCTGATTTTTGTCCGGGACATCAAATATGTCTCATAGAACCATAACCAATCCTTCGAAATGACCAAATTACATTTTTGGCATTTTATGGAAATTAAAATGGAATTTCGCTACTCGTCCATGTATTATCGCCTGCGGTGGCCCAAGCCTGACGCCGTGGTACGGAGCCGGTACCGGATTGCCTGATATTTGTGCGAGACATCAAAGAAGACCCAAGGAACCATAACCAACGCTTCGATATGATCAAAGTAAATTTTTTGGAAGTTTATGGCAATTAAACTGGAATTCCGCAAGTTGTGTATGTATTATTTCCTGCCATGGCCCAAGCCTGACGCTGCGGTACAGAGCCGGCTTCGGATCGCCTGATATTTGTTCGGGACATCAAATACGATCCAAGGAACCATAAGCAATGCTTCAAAATGACCTAATTACATTTTTTTTGCATTTTATGGAAATTAAAGTGGAATTCCGCTAGTCGTGTCTGTATTATCGTCTGCCGCGGCCCAAGCCCGACGCCGTGGTACGGAGCCGGTACCAGATTGACTGATATTTGTGCGGGACATCAAATATGACCCAAGGAACCATAACCAACACTTCGAAATGACCAAAGAACTTTTTTGGCATTTTATGGCAATTAAACTAGAATTCCGCAAATCGTGCCTGTATTATCCCCTGCCATGGCCCAAGCTCGACGCCGTGGTACAGAGCTGGTACCGGATCGCCTGATATTTGTCTAGGACATCAAATAGGACCCATGGAACCATAACCAATGCTTCGAAATTACCAAATTACATTTTTTGGCATTATATGGCAATTAAAATGGAATTCCGCAAGTGGTGCATGTATTATCGCCTGTCGTGGACCAAGCCTGACGTCGTGGTACGGAGCCGGTATCGGTTCACCGGATATTTGTTTGGGACATCAAATACGACCCAAGGAACTATAACCAAGGCTTCGATATGACCAAAGTACTTTTTTGGCATTTTACGGCAATTAAAATGGAATTCCACAAGTTGTGCATGTATTATCACCTGCCATGGCCCAAGCCCGAAGCTGCAGTACGGAGCCGGAATCGGATCGCCTGTTATTTGTCCGGGACATCAAATATGACCCAAGGAACCATAACCAACGCTTCGAAATGACAAAGTTAGCTTTTCGGCATTTTATGGCAATTAAACTAGAATTCCGATAGTCATGCCTGTATTATCGCCTGCCGTGGCCCAATCCCGACGCCATGGTACGGAGCCAGTACCGGATTGACTGATATTTGTGCGGGACAGAAATACGACCCAAGGAACCATAACCAACGCTACAAAATGACCAAGTTACATTTTTGGCATTTTATGGCAATTAAAATGGAATTCCGCCAGTCGTGCCTATATGTCGTCTACCATGGCCCAAGCCCGACGCTGTGGCACGGAGCCGGTACTGGATCGCCTGATATTTGTGCAGGACATGAAATACTACCCAAGGAACCATAATCAATGCTTCAAAATGACCAAGTTACAATTTTGGCATTATATGGCAAATACATTGGAATTCCGCCAGTTGTGCCTGTATTTTTGCGTGTCGTGGCCCAAGCCCAACACTGTGGTACGGAGCCGATACCAGATCGCTAGATATTTTTCCGTGAAATCAAATACGATCCAAGTAATCATAACCAACGCTTCTAAATGACCAAATTACATTTTGTGGCAATTAAACTAGAATTCCGCCAGTTGTGCCTGTATTATCGCATGCCCTGGCCCAAGCCCGACGCCGTGGTACGGAGTTGGAACCGGATCGCTTGACATTTGTCCGGGACATGAAATACGAACCAAGGAACCATAACCAATGCTTCAAAATTACCAAACTACCTTTTTGGCATTTTATTGCAATTAAACTAGGATTCCGCCAGTCGTGCCTGTGTTATCGCCTGTGATGGCCAAAGCTCGACACCGTGGTACGGAGCCGGTAGCAGATCGCCTGATATTTGTTCGAGGTATCAAATATGACCCAAGGAACCATAACCAATGCTTCGAATGAGCAAACTACCTTTTTTGGAATTTTATGGCAATTAAACTGGAATTCCGCCAATCGTGCATGTATTATCGCCTGCCGTGGTACGGAGCCGGTACCAGATTCACTAGTATTTGTGTGTGAAATAAAATACGAGCCAAGGAACCAAAACAAACGCTTCATAATGAACAAGTGACATGTTTTGGCATTTTATGGCAATTAAACTGGAATTCTGCCAGTCGTGCCTGTATTATCGTCTACCGTGGCCCAAGCCTAATGTCGTGGTTCGGAGCCGGTACCGGATCGCCTGATATTTGTGTGGGACATCAAATACGACCCAAGGAACCATAACCAATGCTTCGAAATGACCAAATTACATATTTTGGCATTTTATGGCAATTAAAATGGAATTCCGCCAGTCGTGCATGTATTATCGCATGTCTAGGCCCAAGCCCGACGACGTGGTAGGGAGCCGATACCGGATCGCCTGATATTTGTTCGGGATATCAAATACCACCCAAGGAACCATAACCAACTCTTTAAAATGACCAAATTACATTTTTTTTCCTTTTATGGA
>ML407973.1:2515-15250 GCA_005239525.1 Nicotiana knightiana | reverse complement strand
TGGCAATTAAACTGGAATTCCGCCATTCGTGCCTCTATTATCGCCTGCCGTGGCCCAAGCTCGACGCCGTGGTACGGAGCCGGAATGGGATCGCCTGATATTTTTTCGGGACATCAAATACGACCAAAGGAACCATAACCAATGCTTCAAAATGACCAAGTTACATTTTTGGCATTTTATGGCATTTATCTGGAATTCCGCTAGTCGTGCCTGTATTATTGCCTGTCGTGGCCCAAGCCCAGCGCCGTGGTACGGAGCCGGTACCGGATCGTCTGAATTTTTTTGGTAAATCAAATACGTCCCAAGGAACCATAACCAACACTTCGAAATGACCAAATTACATTTTGTGGCATTTTATGGCAATTAAATTGGAATTCCGCTACTCGTGCCTGTAATATCACATGCTGTGGTCCTAGCCCGACGCCGTGGTATGGAGCCGCAATCGGATCGCCTGATATTTGTCCGGGACATCAAAAATGAACAAGGGAACCAAACCAACGCCTCAAAATGACCAGACTACCTTTTTTGGCATTTTATGGAAATTAAACTGGAATTCCGCTAGTCGTGCATGTATTATCGCCTGTCATGGTGCTAGACTGATCTGTGGTGCGGAGCCGCAACTGGATCACCTGATATTTGTCTGGGACATCAAATATGACCCAAGGAACCATAACCAACGCTTCAAAATGAATAAATTATATTTTTTGGTATTTTATGGCAATTAAACTGGAATTCCGCCAGTCGTGCCTGTATTATCGCCTGCCGTGGCCCAAGCCCGACGCCGTGGTACCGAGCCGATATTGGATCGCCTGATATTTGTCCGGGACATCCAATACCACCCAAGGAACCATAACCAGCGCTTCGAAATGACATAATTAAATTTTTTGGCCTTTTATGGCAATTAAACTGGAATTCTGCCATTCGTGCCTGTATTATCGCCTGTCGTGGCCCAAGCCCGACGCCGTGGTATGGAGCCCGTACCCAATCACATGATACTTGTCCGGGACATCAAATACTACCCAAGGAACCATAACCATTCTTCAAAGTGACCAAATTACATATTTGGCATTTTATGGCAATTAAACTAGAATTCCGCCAGTCGAGCCTGTATTATCGCCTGTCGTGGCCCAAGCCCGATGCCGTGGAGAAGGTATCGGATCACCTGATATTTGTCCAGGACATCAAATACGATCCAAGGAACCATAACCAACGCTTCGAAGTGACCAAGTTATATTTTTGGCATTTTATGGAAATTAAACTGGAACTCCGCGAGTCATGCCTCTATTATCGCCTGCCGTGGCCCAAGCCCAACGCCGTGGTATGGAGCCGGTACTGGATCGTCTGATATTTTTCTGGGAAATCAAATACGACCCAAGGAACCATAACCAATTCTTTGAGATTACCAAATTACATTTTGTGGCATTTTATGGCAATTAAAGTGGAATTCCGCCAGTCGTGCCTGTAATATTACATGCCGTGGGCCAAGCCCGACGCCGTGGTTCGGAGCCAGAATCGGATCACCTGATATTTGTTTGGGACATCAAATACGAACCGAGGAACCATAAACAATGCTTCGAAATGACCAAACTACCTTTTTTGGCATTTTACGGCAATTAAACTGGAATTCCGCCAGTTGTGCCTGTATTATCGCCTTTCATGGCCCAAGCTCGACGCCGTTGTACGGAGCTGGTACCGGATCGCCTGATATTTGTCCGGGACATCAAATACAACCCAAGCCACCATAACCAACGCTTCGAAATGACCAAATTACATTTTTGGCCTTTTATGGAAATTAAACAGGAATTCCGCTAGTTGGGCCTGTATTATCGCCTGTCGTAGCCCAAGCCTGACGCCGTGGTATGGAGCCAGAACCGAATCGCCTAATATATTTCCGGGACATCAAATATGACCCAAGGAACCATAACCAATGCTTCGAAATGAGGAAATTAAATTTTTGGTATTTTATGGCAATTAAACTGGAAATCCGCCAGTTGTGCCTGTATTATCGCCTGCCGCAGCCCAAGCCCGACGCCGTTGTACGTAGCCCATACCGAATCCCTTCATATTTGTTTTGGACATCAAATACGACCCAAGGAACCGTAACCAACACTTCAAAATGACTAAATTACATTTTTTGGCAATTAAACTGAAATTCCGCCAGTGGTGCTAGTATTATCACCACCTGTGGCCCAAGCCCGACGCCGTGGTATGGAGCCGGTACCAGATCGCCTGATATTTTTCTGCGACTTCTAATACGACCCAAGGAACCATAACCAACGCTCCAAAATGACCAAATTACATTTTTTTTGGCCTTTTATGGCAATTAAACTTGAATTCCGCGATTCGTGCCTCTATTATCGCCTGCCGTGGCCCAGCCCGACGCCGTGGTACGGAGTCGGAATGGGATCGCCTGATATTTTTTGGGACATCAAATACGACCCAAGGAACCATAACCAACGCTTCGAAATTTCCGAGTTACATTTTGGCATTTTATGGCATTTAACTGGAATTCCGCTAGTCGTGCCTGTATTATTGCCTGTCGTGGCCCAAGCCCAGCGCCGTGGTACGGAGCCGGTACCGGATCGTCTGATATTTTTTTGGTAAATCAAATACGACCCAAGGAACCATAACCAACGCTTCGAAATGACCAAATTACATTTTGTGGCATTTTATGGCAATTAAATTGGAATTCTGCTAGTCATGCCTGTAATATCGCATGCCGTGGCCCTAGCCCGACGCCGTGGTACGGAGCCGGAATCGGATTGCCTTATATTTGTCCGGGACATCAAAAACGAACAAGGGAACCAAACCAACACCTCGAAATGACAAGACTACCTTGTTTCGCATTTTATGGCAATTAAACTGGAATTCCGCCAGTCGTGCATGTATTATCGTCTGTCATGGTGCTAGACTGACTCTATGGTATGGAGCCGCTACTGGATCACATGAAATTTGTCCGGGACATCAAATACGACCCAAGGAACCATAACCAATGCTTCGAAATGACCAAATTATATTTTTGGCCTTTTATGGCAATTAAACAGGAATTTCGCCAGTCGGGCCTGTATTATCGCCTGTTGTGGCCCAAGCCTGACGCCATTGTACAGAGCTGGAACCGGATCGCCTAATATTTTTCCGGGACATCAAATATGACCCAAGGAACCATAACCAACACTTCGAAATGATGAAATTATATTTTTTTGGTATTTTATGGCAATTAAACTGGAAATTCGCCAGTTGTGCCTGTATTATTGCCTGCCGCGGCCCAAGCCCGACGTCGTGGTACGTAGCCCGTACCGAATAGCCTTATATTTATTCGATACATCAAATACGACCCAAGGAACCATAACCAACACTTCAAAATGACCAAATTACATTTTTTGGCATTTTATGGCAATTAAACTTGAATTCTGCCAGTCGTGCCTGTATTATCGCCTGCCGTGGCCCAAGCCCGACGCCGTGGTACGGAGCCGATACCAGATCGCCTGATATTTGTCTGCGACATCAAATACCACCCAAGGAACCATAACCAACGCTTCAAAATGACCAAATTACATTTTTTGTCCTTTTATGGCAATTAAACTGGAATTCTGCCATTCGTGCATGTATTATCGCCTGCCGTGGCCCAAGCCCAACGCTGTGGTACGGAGCCGGAACAGGATCGCATGATATTTTTCCGGGACATCAAATACGACACAAGGAACCATAACCAACGCTTCGAAATTAACAAGTTACATTTTTGGCATTTTATGGACATTAAACTGGAATTCCGCCAGTCGTGCCTGTATTATCATCTGTCGTGGCTCAAGCCCAGCGCCCTGGTACAGAGGCGGTACCGGATCGTCTGATATTTTTCTGGGAAATCAAATACGACCCAAGGAACCACAACCAAGCTTCGAAATGACCAAATTACATTTTGTGGAGTTTTATGGCAATTAAATTGGAATTCCGCTAGTCGTTCCTGTAATATTGCATGTCGTGGCCCAAGCCCAACGCCGTGGTACAGAGCCGAAACCGTATCGCCTGATATTTGTCCGGTACATCAAATACGAACCCAGGAACCATAACTAATGCTTCAAAATGACCAGACTACCTTTTTGGCATTTTATGGCAATTAAACTGGAACTCCGTCAGTCGTGCCTGTATTATCGCCTGCCGTGGTACGGTGCCGGTACCAGATCGTCTGATATTTGTGCGGGACATCAAATACAACCCAAGGAACCATAACCAATGCTTCAAAATGACCAGACTACCTTTTTGGCATTTTATGGCAATTAAACTGGAATTCCGCTAGTCGTGCCTGTATTATCGCTTGCCGTGGCCCAAGCCCAGCGCCGTGGAACGGAGCCTGTACCGAATCGTCTGATATTTTTCAGGGAAATCAAATACGACCCAAGGAGCCATAACCAATGCTTAGAAATGACCAAATTAAATTTTGTGGCATTTTATGGCAATTAAATTGGAATTCCGCAAGTCGTGCATGTATTATCGCCTGCCGTGGCCCAAGCCCGACGCGGTGGTACGGTGCCGGTACAAAACCGACTGATATTTTTGCGGGACATCAAATACAACCCAAGGAACCATAACCAACGCGTCGAAATGACCAAGTTACATTTTTGGGATTTTATGGCAATTAAACTGGAATTCTGCCAATCGTGCTTGTATTATGGCCTGATGTGGCCCAACCCCAACGTCGTGGTACATAGCAGGTACCGTATCGCCTGATATTATTCCGGGAAATCATATTCGACCCAAGTAACCATTACCAACGCTTCGAAAAGACCAAATTACATTTTTGGCAATTAAAATGGAATTCCACCAGTCGTGCATGTATTATCGCATGTCGTGGCCCAAGCCCGACGCCGTGGTACGAACCCGAAACCAAATCGCCTGATATTTGTCCGGGACATCAAATACGAACCAAGGAACCATAACCAATGCTTCGAAATGACCAAACTATCATTTTTGGCATTTTATGGAAATTAAACTGGAATTCCATCAATCGTGCCTGTATTATCGCCTATCATGGCCCAAGCCCGACGTCGTGGTACGGAGCCGGTACCAGATCGCCTGAAATTCTTCCGTGACGTCAAATACTACCCAAGCAACCATAACCAACGCTTGGAAATGACAAACTTACATTTTTGGAATTTTATGGCAATTAAACTGGATTTCCGCCAGCCATGCCTGTATTATCACCTGCCGTGGTACAGATCTGGCACCGGATCGTTTGATATTTTTCCGGGAAATCAAATACGACCCAAGGAACCATAACCAACGCTTCGAAATGACCAAATTACTTTTTGTGGCATTTTATGGCAATTAAACTGGAATTCCTCTAGTCGTGCCTGTAATATCGCATGCCGTGGGCCAAGCACGACGCCGCGGTTCAGAGCCGGAACCGGATCACCTGATGTTTTTCCGAAACATCAAATACGAACCAAGGAACCATAAACAACGCTTCGAAATGACAAAATTACCTTTATTATCACATGTCATGGCCCATACTCGACGCCTTGGTACGGAGCCGGTACCGGATCGCCTGATATTTGTCCGGGACATCAAGTACGACCAAAGGAACCATAACCAATGATTCGAAATGACCAAATTACATTTTTGGCCTTTTATGGCAATTAAACAGGAATTCAACCAATGGGGCCTGTATTATCGCCTGCCGTGGCCCAAGCCCGACGCCATGGTATGGAGCCGGAATCAGATTGCTTAATATTTTTTCAGACATCAAATACGACCCAAGGAACCATAACTAAATCTTCGAAATGACGAAATTACATTTTTGGTATTTTATGGAAATTAAACTGGAAATCCGCCAGTTGTGCCTGTATTATCGCCTGCCGTGGTCCAAGCTCGACTCCATGGTACGTAGCCCGTACCGGATCACCTGATATTTGCTGGGACATCAAATACGACCCAAGGAACCATAACCAAAACACTTCAAAATGACAAAATTACATTTTTTGGCATTTTATGGCAATTACACTAGAATCTTGTCAGTCATGCCTGTATTATCGCCTGTCATGGCCCAAGCCCGATGCCGTGGTATGGAGCTGGTGCCGGATCGCCTGATATTTGTCCGGGACATCAAATACGACCCAAGGAACCATAACCAATGCTTCAAAATGACCAAATTACATTTTGGGCATTTTATGGCACTTAAACTGGAATTCTGACAGTCGTGCCTGTATTATCGCCTGCCATAGCCCAAGCCCTACGCCGTGGTATGGAGCCTGTACCGCATCACCTGATATTTGTCTGGGACATAAAATACGACCTAAGGAACCATAACCATGCTTCAAAATGACCAATTTACATTATATGGCATTTTATGGCAATTAAACTGGAATTCCGCCAGTCATGCCTGTATTATCGCCTGTCATGGCCCAAGCCCGACGCCGTGGTACGGAGCCGGTACCAGATCACCTGATATTTGTCCGGAACATCAAATACAACCCAAGGAACCATAACCAACACTTCAAAATTACCAAATTGCATTTTATGGCATTTTATGGCAATTAAACTTGAATTCTGTCGCTCGTCCCTAAATTATCGCATGTCGTGGCCCAATCCCGACGCTGTGGTACGAAGCCAGAATCGAATCTCTTGATATTTTTTCAGGACATCAAATATGACCCAATTAACCATAACCAATGCTTCGAAATGACCAAATTACATTTTTGGTATTGTATAGCCATTAAACTGAAAATCCGCCAGTCGTGCCTGTATTATCGCCTGCCATGGCCCAAGCCCGACGCCGTGGTACATTGCTGGTACCGAATCGCCTGATATTTGTTCGGGACATCAAATACGACCCAAGGAACCATAAACAATGCTTCAAAATGACCAAATTACATTTTAGGTATTTTATGGCTATTAAACTGGAATTCCGCCAGTCGTGCCTGTATTATTGCCTGCCATGGCCCAAACCCGACGCCGTTGTATGGAGCCGGTACCGAATTGCCTGATATTTATCCGGGACATCAAATATGACCCAAGGAACCATAACCAACGCTTCAAAATGACCAAATTACATTTTTGGCATTTTATGGCAATTAAACTGGAATTCCGCCAGTCGTGCCTGTATTATTGCATGTCGCGGCCCAAGCCCGACGCCGTGGTACGGAGCCTGTACTGGATGGCCTGATATTTGTCCGGGACATCAAATATGACCCAAGGAACCATAACTAAAGCTTCAAATGACAAAATTCCTTTTTTAACCTTTTATGGCAATTAAAATGGAATTCTGCCAGTCGTGCCTGTATTATCGCCTGCCGTGGCCCAAGCCCGATGCCATGGTACGGATCCGGTACCGGATCACATGATATTTTTCATGGACATCAAATACGACCCAAGGAACCATAACCAACACTTCGAAATAGCCAAATTACATTTTTTGGCATTTTATGGCAATTAAACTGGAATTCCGCCAGTCGTGCCTGTATTATTGCCTGCTAAGGCCAAAACCTGATGTCGTGGTACGGAGCCGGTACCGGATCGCCTAATATTTGTTCGAGACATCAAATACCGCCCAAGGAAAAATAACCAACGCTTCAAAATGACCAAATTACGTATTTTAGACTTTTATGGCAATTTAACTGGAATTCCTCCATTCGTGCCTATATTATCGCCTACCGTGGCCCAAGCCCGATGCCGTGTTACGGAGCCGGAATCGGATTGCCTGATATTTTTCTAGGACATCAAATATGACCTAAGGAACCATAACCAACACTCTGAAATGACCAAATTACATTTTTGGCTTATTATGGCAATTAAACTGGAAATCCGCTAGTTATGCTTGTATTATCGCCGGCGCTAGCCGAAGCCCGTCGCCGTGGTACGGAGCCAATACCGTATTGCCTAAAATTTTTGTGGGACGTCAAATACGACCCAAGGAACTATAACCAATGCTTCAAAATGACTAAATTACATTTTTTTGCATTTTATGGCAATTAAACTAAAATTCCGACATTCGTGCCTAGATTATCGCCTGTCGTGGCCCAAGCCCAACACCGTGGTACGGGGATGGTACCGGATCGCCTGACATTTGTCCGGGACATCTAATACGACCTAAGGAACCATAACCAATGCTTCAAAATGACCAAATTATATTTATGCTCATTTTATGGCAATTAAACTGGAATTCCACCAGTCTTTCTTGTATTATCGCCTGCCGCAGCCCAAGCCTGATGCCGTGGTATGGTGCCCGTACCGGATCGCCTGATATTTGTTTGGGACATCAAATACGACCCAAGGAACCCTAACCAATGGTCTAAATTGCCAAATTACATTTTTTGGCATTTTATGGCAATTAAAATGGAATTTCGCAAGTCGCGCATGTATTATCGCCTGTCGTGGCCCATGCCCGACGCCGTGGTACGGAGTTGGTACCAGATCGATTGATATTTGTGCATGACATCCAATACGAACCAAACCATAACCAACGCTTCGAAATGACCAAGTTTCATTTTTTGGCATTTTATGGCAATTAAACTAGAATTTCGCCAGTCGTGCCTGTATTATTGTCTACCATGGCCCAATCCTAATGTCGTGGTACGGAGCCGGTACCGGATCTCCTGATATTTTTATGGGACATCAAATACCACCCAAGGAACCATAACCAATGCTTCAAAATGACCAAATTACATTTTATTGCATTTTATGGCAATTAAACTAGAATTCCGCCAGTCGTGCCTGTATTATCGCCTGACGTGCCCCAAGCTCGACGTTGTGGTAAGGAGCCGGTACCGGATCGTCTGATATTTGTCCGGGAAATCAAATACAACCCAAGGAACCATAACCAACACTTCGAAATGAGCAAATTACATTTTTTGGCATTTTATGGGAATTAAAATGCCCGCAAGTCGTGCATATGTTATCGCCTACCGTGGCCCAAGCCCGACGCCGTGGTATAGAGCTAGTACCGGATCGACTGATATTTGTGCGGCACATAAAATGCGACCCAAGGAACCATAACCAACAGTTCGAAATGACCAAGTTAATTTTTGGCATTTTATGGCAATTAAACTGGAATTCCGCCAGTTGTGCTTGTATTATAGCCTGCCGTGGCCCAAGCCCAACGCCGTGGTACGGAGCAGGCACTGTATCGCCTGATATTATTCTGGAAAATAAAATACGACCCAAGTAACCATTACCAACGCTTCCAAATGACCAAATTACATTTTTTGTCATTTTATGGGAATTACAATGGAATTCCACCAGTCGTGCATGTATTATCGCATGCCATGGTCCAAGCCCGACGCCGTGGTACGAGCCGGAACCGGATCGCCTAATATTTGTCCGGGACATCAAAAGTGAACCAAGGAACCATAACCAATGCTTCGAAATGACCAAACTACCATTTTTGGCATTTTATGGCAATTAAACTGGAATTCCGTTAGTCGTGCCTGTATTATAGCCTATCATGGCACAAGCCCGATGCCGTTGTACGAAGCTGATATCGGATCGCCTGATAGTTGTCCAGGACATCAAATACGACCCAAGGAACCATAACAAACGATTCAAAATGACTAAATTACATTTTGGGAATTTTATGGGAATTAAACTGGAATTTCGCCAGTTGTGCCTGTATTATCACCTGCCAAGGCCAAAACCTGACGCCGTGGTATGGAGCATGTACCGGATCGCCTGATATTTTTACGGGACATCAAATACGTCCCAAGGAACCATAACCAATGCTTCAAAATGACCAAATTACATTTTTGGCATTTTATAGCAATTAAAATGGAATTCCGCAAGTCGTGCATGTATGTATTATCGTCTGCCGTGGCCCAAGCCCGATGCCGTGGTACGGAGCTGGTACCAGGTCGACTGATTTTTGTGCGGGACATAAAATACGACCCAAGGAACCATAACCAACACTTTGAAATGACCAAATTACATTATTTGACATTTTATGGGAATTAAACTGGAATTCCACCACTCATGCATGTATTATCACCTGCCATGGACAAAGCCGATGTCGTGGTACGGAGCCGGTACTGGATCGCCTGATATTTGTCCGGGACATCAAATACCCAAGGAACCATAACCAACGCTTCAAGATGACAAAATTACATTTTTGGCATTTTATGGCAAACAAACTTGAATTCCGCCACTCGTGCATGTATTATCGCCTGTCGTGGCCCAAGCCCGACGGCATGGTACGGAGACGGAACCAGATCTCTTGATATTTTTCTAGGACATCAAATATGACCCAAGGAACCATAATCAACACTTCGAAATGACCAAATTACATTTTTGGTATTTTATAACAATTAAACTGGAAATCCGCCAGTTGTGCCTGTATTATCGCCTGCCGTGGCCCAAGCCTGATGCCGTGGTATGGATCCCGTATTGGGTCGCCTGATATTTTTCCTGGACATCAAATATGACCCAAGGAACCATAACCAATGCTTCAAAATGACCAAATTACATTTTTGGCATTTTATGGCAATTAAACTGGAATTCCGCCAGTTGTTCCTGTATTATCGCCTTCCGCGGCCCAAGCCTGATGCCGTGGTACGGTGCCCGTACCGGATCGCCTGATATTTGTTCGGGACATCAAATACGACCCAAGGAACCATAAACAACGCTTCAAAATGACCAAATTACATATTTTGGCCTTTTATGGCAATTTAACTAGAATTCCGCCATTCGTGCCTGTATTATCGCCTGTCGTGGCCCAAGCCCGACGCCATGGTACAGAGCCGGAATCGGATTGCCTGATATTTTTATGGGACATAAAATGTGACCTAAGGAACCATAACCAAAGCTTCGAAATGACCAATTTACATTTTATGGCATTCTATGGCAATTAAACTGGAATTCCACCAGTCATGCCTGTAGTATCTCCTGCCATGGCCAAAGCCCGATGCCGTGGTACGGATCCGGTAGTGGATCGCCTGATATTTGTCCGGGACATCAAATACAACCCAAGGAACCATAACCAACGCTTCAAAATGACCAAATTACATTTTATGGCAATTAAACTTGAATTCTGCCACTCGTCCCTATATTATCGCATGTCGTGGCCCAATCCCGACCCTGTGGTATGGAGCCAGAACTGAATCTCCTGATATTTTTTTGGGACATCAAATATGACCCAAGTAACCATAACCAATGCTTCGAAATGACCAAATTACATTTTTGGTATTGTACAACCATTAAACTGGAAATCCGCCAGTCGTGCCTGTATTATCGCCTGCTATGGCCCAAGCCCGACGTCATGGTACATTGCTGGTACCGAATCGTCTGATATTTGTCCGGGACATCAATTACGACCCAAGGAACCATAACCAATGCTTCAAAATGACCAAAGTACATTTTTGGCCTTTTATGGCAATTAAACTGGAATTCCGCCAGTCGTGCCTGTATTATCGCCTGCAATGGCCCAAGCTCGACGCCGTGGTACGGAGCCGGTACCGAATCATCTTATATTTTTCGGGACATCAAATATGACCCAAGAAACCATAACCAATGCTTCGAAATGACCAAATTATATTTTTTGGCATTTTATGGTGCATGTATTATCGCCTGCCGTGGTACGGATCCAGTACCGGATCGACTGATATTTGTGCGGGACATCAAATACGACCCAACGAACCATAATCAACGCTTCGAAATGACCAAGTTACATTTTTGGCATTTTATGGATATTAAACTGGAATTCCGCTAGTCGTGCATGTATTATCGCCTGCCATAGCCCAAGCCCGACGCCTTGGTATGGATCTGGTACCGAATCGCCTGATATTTTTCCTGGAAATCAAATACGACCCAAGGAACCATAACCAACGCTTCGAAATGACCAAGTTACATTTTTGGAATTTTATGGCATTTAAATTGGAATTCCGCCAGTCGTACCTGTTTTATCGCCTGCCACGGCCCAAGCCCGACGCCGTGGTACGAAGCCGGTACCGCATTGCCTGATATTTGTCCGGAACATCAACTACGATCCAAGGACAATAATCAACACTTCGATATGACCAAACTACCTTTTTTGGCATTTTATGGTAATTATATTGAAATTTTGCCAGTCGTGCCTGTATTATCGTCTGTCGTGGCCCAAGCCAGATGCCGTGGTATGAAGCTGGTACCGGATCGCTTGATATTTTTTCGGGACATCAAATACGACCTAAGGAACCATAACCTACGCTTCGAAAGACCAAATTACATTTTTGGCATATTATGGCAATTAAACTGGAAATCTGCCAGTTGTGCTTGTATTATCGCTTGCCGCGGCCGAGGCCCGACGCTGTGGTACGGATCCCGTACCGGATCGCCTGATATTTATCCGTGACATTGTTGCTCTCAAATGCACATGCAAGTATACGTGGTCGTAGCAAGTAATATAATGTTAAATGGAATGTCGAACCCACAAGGACTTGCGTAAACTACTTGCTGAATCACTCTAATTGTTGTTTAGTCAAGCTAAAATAAAATCCAGGAACGTAACTAATTTATACTACGATTCTATGAACTAACTAATTATCGAGTAACGAGTGAATTGTTTTGTATTCAGTAGAGGCAAATATTCCAGGGTTGTGATCAATTCACCACTCGTATTGCATTTTAATTAACTCTCCCCTTCATATAATTCACTCATGGTTGCTAATTAATCGATAAACGCTCTCATAGCCTTCTCTCGAAGCACTACTCGCATATTCTCAACAGATTAACGCCTATATTCCTATGAAATTAATCTACTAGAACGCACTAAGATTA